>JAOTNS010003255.1:0-297500 GCA_028476615.1 Culter alburnus | reverse complement strand
GAGAGAGAGAGAGAGGATATAAGAGGATGAGTTGTGCTCTCAAATTCACTTACTATTCTTTTCTTACAACCGTATGAAAGAAGGCGCAAGCACAGCAGGAAAAACCTGGTGTGAAGGAAAGATGTTTGGGGAATTCTCAGCCATTAACACACACACACACACACACACACACACACACACACACACACACACACCCTTGTCTCCTTTCACCTGTATCAAAGAGTAATTTGGCCTGTCACTGTATATTCACGTCTTCATTAGCAGAGCTGCAGATCTGAGAAAGTGAACAAAAGAGCAGAAACAGCCCAGACTTACACCAGTCACAACAACAATCAAACCAGCAGCTCTGGTGCTCAATAAGTTGACATTGAAGTATACAGCATCTACACTACTGTTTAAAATGGTCAGTAATGGTCAATAAGATTTTTTTTTTTTTAAAGAAATTAATCCTTTTATTCAGCAAGGATGCATTAATTTGACCAAACTAATTTGACTAATATTTCAAATTAATGATAAAACATTCAGCTTTGCATTACAGGAATAAATTACATATTAAAATATATTAAAAGGAGAAAACAGTTATTTTACGGTAGCATCTGAATCGATCAAACACACAATTGTAAAAGTTAATCTTCCCAACCTGTCACCCATGCAGACTCCGTAACGTCTGGCTCGCCCACGGAGAGCCATCACCCTTCTGCTTCAATCACACACTTCAAAGACTCTTGGGACATTGATTGTTCTCAATACAAGAATCAGACATGCAGCCCATAGAAATGGCATCCTTTCCACTAATTCATTGACAAATTTGCTTGAACATGCATTTTCCCAATACATTTTGTGCATTATTACTGTTTGTATATTGTTCTTTTGTATATTGTATAGTGTTATGCATGCCTGATGATAGACATACTAGATAATGTAGCCCATCTAGGTGGTGTCTCATATAAAAATACTTGTCGTTTAATGACTTACACTTACACCATCTCATAGAATGCATTGTATGTTTGTTATATTTATAAACTGCCAGCTTACTCCCCTTATGCAACCGAGTCCACTTTCAAACAAAGGAACATTTCCTGCTTGGAAATTGCACCTTTCTCATTGATCAAGCCAAAACACAAAGGTGTGACTTCTGTAGAGGTTAAAAAGCCCCCACGCAGATCACTTTCACTCTTCTGCCTTTGTTCTTCCTGATTCTACTGATAGCTGTTCACGTGGGACTCACCCGGGCACCACAGCCACGCTGGCAGGCCTCATTCACTTCAAGCCATGCACAACTGTCTCGATCACAGAGTCAAATTAACAACACAAGTTTGACGTCATTTCTTCATTCAACGCAGAAGATATTGATTACAACTTCAGCACCATCGGACCGAACCATCAAGAATTTCTCTCGAGACTGCATATCCGGACATTGCTCAACAGCTGAGGCATTTGCAAGTATCGTACATTTGAACACTAAACAGCGGTTTATTATTAAAGTGCCCCTATTATGGATTTTTTACACTTTTGTAGTGTGTAACATAGCTCTGAAATCTGAAAGTGCACCGTATATACAGTACAGTCCAAAAGTTTGGAACCACTAAGATTTTTAATGTTTTTAAAAGAAGTTTCGTCTGCTCACCAAGGCTACATTTATTTAATTAAAAATACAGTAAAAAACAGTAATATTGTGAAATATTATTACAATTTAAAATAACTGTTTTCTATTTGAATATATTTCACAAAGTAATTTATTCCTGTGATCAAAGCTGAATTTTCAGCATCATTACTCCAGTCTTCAGTGTCACATGATCCTTCAGAAATCATTCTAATATGCTGATTTGCTGCTCAAGAAACATTTAATGTGTACAATTGTACAAAATATTTGTGTACAATATTTTTTTTCAGGATTATTTGATGAATAGAAAGTTCAAAAGAACAGTGTTTATCTGAAATCTAATCTTTTGTAACATTATAAATGTCTTTACTGCCACTTTTGATTGATTTAATGCATCCTTGCTGAATAAAAGTATTCATTTCTTTAATTTCTTTTCAAAAAATAAAAATAAAAATTCTTACTGACCCCAAACTTTTGAACGGTAGTGTATAATGCTACAGAAGCTTTGTATTTCAGATAAATGCTTTCTTTTGAACTTTCTATTCATCAAGGAATCCTGAAAAAAAAAAGTACACAACTGTTTTCAACATTGAAAATAAGCATAAATGTTTATTGAGCAGCAAATCGGCATATTAGAATGATTTCTGAAGGATCATGTGACACTGAAGACTGGAGTAATGATGCGAAAATTCAGCTTTGCATCACAGGAATAATTACTTTGTCAAATATTTAAATAGTACACAGTTTTTTAAATTGTAATAATATTCCAATATTACGTTTTTTTACTGTATTTTTAATTAAATAAATGTAGCCTTGGTGAGCACGAAACTTCTTTTAAAAACATTAAAAATCTTAGTGGTTCCAAACTTTTGGACTGTACTGTAAAGTTGCCTCTCAAAAGTAAGAGTCGACTCTGAGTCAATTAAATGAGTCGTTTGTAAAACAAATCCCAAGCCGTTTCGTTGTGACGTCAAGACAAAACATTAGCATATTGTCCGCCCACTTATTGCGCATGTAGACACCAGGGAAAACTTGAGACTCCTCGAACACTGCAATGCAGGTTGCATCTTTATAAATACATTCATGGAACCATCCGACTGACTAATTAATACTTATAAATCACTATGTAATGGATTATGAACATGCACATTAAAAAAAGAAAATGCATGACATAAGTAATTATTAAAATAATATAAATAAAATAATAATACTTGCTAATAAATAAGTATAAATGGAGCTATAATTCATTATAAGCATGCTCTTCATAGAAAGTGTTCCCATATTTCCCTTTTGAGCCAATTTGCTACATAATACATTTTTTAACAATATTACTGTTTTACTGTATTTTAATCAAATAAATGCAGCCTTGGTGAGCAGAAGAGACTGCTTTCAAAAACGTTAAAAAAATCTTACCAACCCCAAACTTTTGAGTTTGTGTTTTAGGCTTTACTGGTTCACTTATTTTTATATAAGACAAATACATTATTTTCAAAAGTTTCCTTTTCCATTTGGTTACTTGATCCTGCTGTTAAATACCTACTGTAAATCACTGCTTGTGATTTATTTCTTATTATATTACTGCTTCCTTGAATAATAATTATTTGAATGAATTAATTGAATAATTTATTTTACCTATATTTATATACTCACTCACTCACTCACAAACACACACCTGTGATATATTACAGCTGTGTGAAGGCTGGGCTGAATCATTAATCAAAGTCATTGAAATCGAACTGCTAAAATGACTCAAACCCTGCAGACGGCAGGAGGGTCATTAACGATCGATCATTAGCGCTGCCGGCCGCACCCACTGACCTGAGAGCTGCCGAATGAGTTCCTCTGATTATTATTGGAACAGAATCGTGGAGTGAAGGGAGATCAGAGGACAGGAAGGGTGCGGTCAGCAGGATCAGTGTTGTGTAATACCTCAACTAACCTGTGCGGCCAGATTTCAGCAACCGGCTCCGACTGACACAGATCTATAAATACACACACTACAGAGAAAACAGATTCTGCATCAACTAAGATTAAACCACTGGACACTCTGCTATCCCATAATGCCACAGAAAAGAAAAAAAAAACACCCAAGTTAATTGTTTTTGAGGTTGTTGCAAGTTGTAATTCAACTTAAACTAAACGAGAATGAGTAATATTGCCTTAGCAACTACCTGAAATAATCTGATTAGTGTAATTTTCTGCAGCAGCATTATGGGTAATGTAGTTTTTCACCAGGAATTCCGCTGTTAAACACGCTTAAATAGCTTAAATAATGTGGGCTGATGGCTTCAGCAGAAACAAATATCATCGATTAACAGCTTCATAAAAGTTTTGTGAAAGTTATAAGTTATTGTTCAAAATCAATATCCATATGGGAAAATGAATGGAGTTTTTACATCCGGAACCAACTGTTGCACTCTATATACATTGTTCGACATGGAGACCATAAATAAAAGAATGAAAACGAAACCAAGGACCATGCCATTGTGGGGACCAAATGTCCCCATGATGATAAACCTGAGAGGACCAGCCAGCGGTCCCCACAATGTAAATGGGGAATGAGTTTTTGTGAAAAAGAAAAGTTTGCACAGTTTCCCAGGGTAGGGGATAGAATGTGTGTAAAATGCATTGAAGTCTATGGAAGTGTGTGGTGTGTGTGTGTGTGTGTGAGGTTGAAGGAGAGTAAAGCTGCTGTAATCTCTAATCTGGTCAGTGTTTAGTAACACGGGAATCAGTCTTTCACAGCACTTAAGATCTCAGAGTTGAGTGAGACGAAACACTCATAAACGTACATGACTATGGCATTACTTGTGTTAAAATATATCTCTGTCCAAATGATGATGAGATTAGATGTTTTTTTCTTTGCATATGTGGGACAAACAGCACAGGTCATTGTGTGGAGATGAGTAGAACTGCACCGAACACAACCACATCATCAAAATCAATTAAATTCATGTAATTTTGTCATGCAATTCCACGGACACACGAACAGGCTAAATGAGTCGTGTTTTTCAAGGTTACGAGGTACATGAATTTAAAACAATGATGTGCACCGATAAATGATTTATAATAAATACTGCAATATTCTATAAAAAACAAGAACCGTCAATTTTGATTTCATGTTGACTTTAAAGTGGTCTTTGATTATGATTTCACTTTTTTAACTTTAGTTAGTGTGTAATGTTGCTGTTTGATCATAAACAACATCTGCAAAGTTACGACACTCAAAGTTCAATGCAAAGGGAGATATTTTCTTTTACAGCTTTTTAAGGACTACAACAAACGGCTGGTAGGGACTACAACAAGCTTCTTCCTGGGTTAGTGACATCACTAACCCTAAAATTTACATAAACCCCGCCCTTGAGTACACAACAACAAAGGGGGCGGCCATGTTGGCTGCTTTAGAGAAGAGGAAGAGTTTTTAGTAGAGTGTTGTTGTCATGCCGTCATTTTACGCCGGACTGCTTCACAAACGAGGGTCAATTCAACACAAAAGATGAACATGACGGCACATGCTAGTGGATGAGTTGAATCAACTCCACAGCAACTACATAAATTTATCCACTAACCATTCAGAAACGTCTAAAAGTTGTAACTTCTTCCTGAGTCTCTCCATCAGTGTCGACTCCGGTTTGAACAATGTAAGGCTGAACACCGTTACTGACAATCCTCATTTTGGCTGCGTGAGATTCTCCAGCTTTGTTGCTGTTGAGCTGTTAAAGCTCCGCCCTCTTCTGGAAAGGGGGCCGGGAGCAGTAGCTCATTTGCATTTAAAGGGACACACACAAAAACGGCGTGTTTTTGCTCACACCCAAAATAGGGACAAATTTGACAAGCTATAATAAATGATCTGTGGGGTATTTTGAGCTGAAAATTCACAGACACATTCTGGAGACACCAGAGACTTATATTACATCTTGTGAAAGGGGAATAATAGGTCCCCTTTAAATGAAACACACAAAGCAATCTTAGCCAGAAAATTTTTTTCCTATTGTAAAAACTGTAGAAATTGGTGTGTGTGTGTGATCATTCGGGCGATACCAGTAAGGGCCTGGTTTATTGTCCCCTCAAAGACAATCTTTGCTGTCAGAGTGTTTGGCGAGTGTTAATTCTGTGTGAGTGTTAGTGTGTGTGTGGAGGGAAGGGCACAGCGTGGCTTGATGTCTCTGCCAACACTACTCTATTAAATGTGCCACTGAAGTATCGAGCACTGCAGGAACAGCACTGAGTTTCCTCTATCTGTGTGCGTGTGTGTGTGAGTGAGTGTGAATGTTGGACTCGGATGGAGTATGTGAGAATTTGAGATTCTCTCTCTCTCTCTGTGTGTGTGTGTGTGTGTGTGTAAAAGAAATCCAAATTGATTTCAGCACCACGAGAAGCATCCGGCTCTGTGTGTGTGTGTGTGTGTGTGTGTGTGTGAAGTTGAGACTGAAAGCCAAGCATTACTGCATTACTCTTCCTAAAAAAAAAAGAAAAAGAAAAAAGCCAAGAGCAGAGAAACAAACAGATGACAATGGGGTTTATCTCCATGGCAAAGTCATTCAGTACATTTAAAAACTGTCATTTCATAAAATTATGCATCTGAAAAATGACAAAGCTCGTATTTTAAAACATTTCCTCTTCTCTCGAAAGAATTAATAACTCAAATATAAAACATGAACAATGTCCTATGACATCCATAATTATATTTTTTTTGACTATTGGGAAATGTTAGGTATTGAAAGTCTCCCTCTTCCTCTCTCTATCTCTCTATTTAATCTTTTTTTTTTAATCCATTTTTTTTTTCGGAATATGGTGGTGTTGTTATTGTTAACCAAATCTAAAACTATTAAAAATGTTTCTGTTAAGTGAAATAAAGCTGATAATGCATTTAAGTTCAGTCTCATTTATTAACATTAGTCAACATGAAATAACAATGAGAATATTATTTATTAATTTCAACATTTACTAATCATTTTTGAAATCAAAAGTTATATCAGTTATGCACTGAGAACTATCATGAACAATTGTATTATTAACAACATCAACAAATGCTGAAAAATATGTTGCTCAATGTTAGTTCATGTCAACTAATGAGATCTTATTGTAAAGTGATACCAAAACTCTAAAATAAAAAGCTAAATAGAATTGTCAAAAAAAACAAAAGCACATAAAAATGTCTAAATACTATAATAATATATAAATAAAACTAGAATAACACTGACAGAATATGACTATAGAAAGAGCAATCAGGCTGATCTCAGAAAGCAGTGCAACGGCATGAATTCTCATTTATAAGAGACAAATTTAGCAGTGCAGAAAGTCTCCAGCCTTCAGCCGGGACACATGTATTTACAGCAACAACCCAGTTTCTCTTACAAAAGTGCTTATTTCAACAGATCTGCTCCAGCTGATAAGATTGACTGAGGTGTCAAAACCTTAGAGGATGTTTAGTATGCACGCTCCATAGAGGACGAGCTCAGTGTGCACTAGTCCTTCTGGCCTACTGCAGGCACAGAAAATCTTGTTTTGCAATCTTAAGTGTCAATGCTGATAAAATGCAAAAGCTTGAACGTGCTGTATGCTAGGTGATCTCGATCATTTACAATGCAGTATGCCTTTAAAAGTGACATCAGTCTCCAGGGGCTGTTCAGAGAAAGACGCTGTTCAGCTCACTACAGGAGAGCCCGTAATAGAAAGACAGCATGTTCGCACGGCACGTCCTCAGACTGTCTGACCACCGATGGATGAATCCATCTCACGGCACGAGGGGGTTTCATTATCATGCAACGGCTCAGTATAATCATGGATTACAGCAGACAAAGCCTTTCAGCATATTTCTTCATGCAATTATACGCAGATTACTGCGAGAATAAAACGACTCAATAAGAAATAAAGAATGCTTTAAGTCTTGTTATGAAATATAATCGCATTTGGTTTATTGCAGGGTCGATTCTCCCCTCTCTCCCTCCCTCCCCGGCTCTCATGCGGTGCACTCGATGAACCCGTGTGTGCGTCCGTACGCGTCTGCTCGAGGATTGTGATGTCGCTTAGTCTGCAGAGACAGTGGCTTTCAGAAGATTCAGGATGTCCTCCGGAGGCCAAATAAAGGACATATTGCTTATTTCTAGAAGAAACATTAGATGCGCTCCATCTTTCCATCTTTAAACACACACACATTATATATAATAGGTTCTTATTATTATAAAGGCACAGAAAGGAATGTATTACTCTTGATGAAAGTGTGGTTCATTTGCATGATATTGCATGTGCTGTTCACCTGTTTTAGTACAAGAGTTATGCAAATAAGGTGACTAATGACTGGATCGTCATCTTTGAACAGTGTCAGATCTATTGAGTTACAATGGGAGAAGCTAAGAGAGGCTGTGTATGTGTGACAGCAGCACACAGGTCGTAATGTCACCTGCAGGTTGTGATGTGTCAGCTCCACACCCAGCATGGAAAACAGGTCCAACGCTTCACACAAACAAAACATGCAGACATATTACCAACACGCAGAAACAGTCAAGTGCTTTAAAGCAGTGGTTCTCAACCAGGGGGCCGGGTTCACTGGGGAGTCTCAGAAAACTAACAAAGGATAAATGGAAAGGATTTAAAATAAGACAAAACAAGCATTAAAATAAAAATACCTCCTCAACTATTTTTTTCTTTGAAGAACCTGAGTTAATACTGTCTAAAGTCAGACTACATGCATTAATGGTTCTGTGAAGATCCTTTAACATCAATGGAATCTTTCCATGTTCTTTATAGTGGAAAATAGTTCTTTAGATTATTAAAAACTTCACTAAAGCCACGTTCACACAGCAGCAGAATACAGTTGTCAGTCCTGTATTTGAGTCCTTAAAGGGTTAGTTCACCCAAAAATGAAATTTCTGTCATTTATTACTCACCCTCATGCCGTTCCACACCCGTAAGACCTTCGTTCATCTTCGGAACACAAATTAAGATATTTTAGTTGAAATCTGATGGCTCAGTGAGGCCTGCATAGCCAGCAATGACATTTCCTCTCTCAAGATCCATTAATGCACTAAAAACATATTTAAATCAGTTCATGTGAGTACAGTGGTTCAATATTAATATTATAAAGCGACGAGAATATTTTTGGAGTGCCAAAAAAAACAAAATAACGACTTATTTAGTGATGGTCGATTTCAAAACACTGCTTCAGGAAGCTTCGGAGCGTTATGAATCAGCGTGTCGAATCATGATTCGGATTGTGTGTCAAACCGCCAAACTGCTGAAATCACATGACTTTGCCGCTCTGAACCGCTGATTCGACACACTGATTCATAACGCTCCGAATCTTCCTGAAGCAGTGTTTTGAAATCGGCCATCACTATATAAGTCGTTATTTAGTTGTTTTTTTTTGGCGCACCAAAAATATTCTTGTTTCTTTATAATATTAATATTGAACCACTGTACTCACATGAACTGATTTAAATATGTTTTTAGTACCTTTATGGATCTTGAGAGAGGAAATGTCATTGCTCCCTATAGGCCTCACGGAGCCATCGGATTTCATCAAAAATATCTTAATTTGTGTTCTGAAGATGAACGAAGGTCTTACAGGTGTGGAACGGCATGAGGGTGAGTAATACATTTTCATTTTTGGGTGAACTAACCCTTTAATACAGTTGCGTCCACACAGAGTTCAGTTATTTAAACCCGCATTCTAAAACCGAACTCGCGCCTGTAAATTTTCAGGACTCATTCTCAGAAAACCCACGGAATTGAACAGAACTGAACTAGATTTTCCATTGGCTTTGGGATTATTGCAGAAAATAAGGTCTGTAATAAACAAGTTTATGATTCTATTCTAATACGTTTTTGTTCATCATGATAATCTTCACAAATGAACACTGAATTTTGAAGCCTAAATACTACATTCGGGAGAAGAGCAAAACGTAGGGTATAAATAAGGTCACATGACTTACACGTCACCATCACTAAGCTTCCGACAGCTCTTCCAGTCTTTATTTACAAACATTTCCCTAAAAGTTTGAGTTAGAATAGTTTGCGAGAGCGCGGTTTTGAACACAATGAGGCTGTGAAAGAGACGTAGATGAGTTTGATGATGTTTAATGTCCTTTTTCAAGTAAAAGTATTTCATGTCATATAATAAAAAGAGACAATGTTTTGAGCTTGTGTTCACCACAGACCTTATTTCAGGCATTTAAGCTTAACCAAAAACCCACTGAATTCAGGAAGATGGAACCGCAAGTGCTAAAATGCTTTGTTTTCAAGTTTTGGCCTACAAAAGTAAATCATCCAGCATGCAAAAGACAACAGATTCTGAAGGAGTTTGCCGTTAAAACATCACTAAGCAATATAAAACAATCAAACAACAAATATTGGTTAAAATAGTTAGAAAAATCAGCTTGAACTTCTCCAGATTTGAACCAAATGAAGCATCTTAGCAGGTGGCTTTTGGAACAGCCTTCACGTCCTGCAGTGAAACTATGATTTCCTATAATGCGGTCTCAATAGGAAGCTCACTAGATTTTGGAAGAGGGATAGAAAGAGTTCATGCAAGTGTACATCAGCAAACATGAGTGAAGCTCAAAGCACAGTGGGAAAAACCCTCTTTACTCGAACTGCGGCTGGCAAACAGCCCGGCGCTCACAAGAGAAGCAGAAATAAAAGAGGAGTCCGGTCCGTCTGAAGGCACCGCAGTGACGCGCTTAAACAAATACAATACGCCGCCTGCCAAGAAGACAGAATTCATTGGCTGCAGAGCCACGATCCTCAGCCACCGGAAGACTGTGAGTCTGTGAAGGCTATTTGAGGTCTGATTAAGTGCCTTTTACGAGAGCCGTGAAACTTGGCGTCAAATCTGACGGCCGGAGCTTTTTCACAGATCTAATAGAGCACAGTTCCCACTGCAGTCAACTCACTGGCTTCATTTATCTGTAGAAATGAACAATTCAACATTACACAAAAATAAATGTACACACTGCTCTTTTCCATACAATGAAAGCAGGGTTTTAAAGGGGTCCTCAATTATGATTTGACTATTTTGCTCACACCCAAATAGGGGCAAATTTAACAAGCTATAATAAATGATCTGTGGGGTATTTTGAGCTGAAACTTCACAGACACATTCTGGAGACACCAGAGACTTATATTACATCTTGTGAAAGGCACACAATAGGTCCCTTTTAAGATATTATAAACATTAACATCATATGTATTGTGAAAGCACTATATAAATAAATTTGACTTATTTCCAAGTGTGCTATTCCTTTAAGGGAAAGATGAAAAGAGAAGTGATTGATGGACGTTTGCTCATGAATGGATGGAAGGGTGGCTGATGTCATCCTTGTTTGCCCTTGTAATCCGACGCATTATAAAAGCGCCTGCAACTGGTTTGGTTACGCATGCTTCAGTTGCAACAAAACGTACACAAAAGCCATCCATTACTGTAACTGACAACTGGAATAATCAGTTCGGAGAACTGTGCTTTGAGGGAGCTGAGATTGACTCCAGACAGGAATAACAACATAGCAAAGTGACATTTCCTATTCATGCACATCATCTAACACATGCAAATATGTGACATTTGCACATAAGTGTGTGATGTTTCTTTCATTCTGTTGAATGTCATTTAGGAAAAAAAATAAAAATAAAAAAATAAAATAAATAAATAATAATAATATAATAATAATAATAATAAAATCAGTAGTTAAAACGCATATGTTTTTGTAGACCCTGAGTGCTTTATGCACTTATACCGACATGCTTAATGACCTACTAAACAATGTAAGATGTCTGCACAATCCCAGCAAATGGGTTGTTTTGACCCAGCGAAGG
Source organism: Culter alburnus (assembly GCA_028476615.1). Taxonomy (NCBI): domain Eukaryota; kingdom Metazoa; phylum Chordata; class Actinopteri; order Cypriniformes; family Xenocyprididae; genus Culter; species Culter alburnus. The sequence continues at coordinate 286,087 of JAOTNS010003255.1, read as the reverse complement.
GGTTAAATGTTTGCCCAACCTGCTGGGTAGTTTTATTTAGCCCAACTATTGTTTAAAAATGACTGTATTGCTAGCCTAAAATGAACCCAAAATAGGTTGTAAATTAACATTTATGAATAAGTTTAATGAATAATAATTAAACGATAAACATTTATTAAATTGCTTATTAATAAATGTTCACCTTTTGATTATTATTGTTGCCTCTAGTAATTATGTCTCTGATTTTTAATTTCCAACCTATTTTGGGTTCATTTTAAGCCAGACATATAGTCATTTTTAAACAATAGTTGAGTTAAATAAAACTGCCCAGCACGTTGGACAAACATTTAACCCAATCACTGGGTTAAAACAACCCAATTGCTGGGTTTGTCCATATTTAACCCGACTTTTTTAGAGTGTAGGTATGCAGGCATGTAGAACTCTAATCAATTCTTTCTTTTAGGAGACAATAGCTTTATTTGTCGAGCACTTTGATCTTTGACACTTTGCAGAGCTTTTACATAATATTATTATGTAATATTAAAAAAAAAGGACAATGGGGCACTTTAAGCTAAACCTGATCAGTTTGGTTGTACAAGCAAAAAATGAGTTCATTAAAGAAATCCAGAAAACAACATTTATATTAAACATTAAAATCATTGGGGCTTTCATTTGTCTTGATGGCAAAACTTAAACAGATGTGCACAAGACATGAATAAAATGAAAAAACGCATAGAAGAGCTGATAAAAATGTTTTGTGTTCATGCAAAGCCAAAACCGGGGTAATCTGCAAAAATCTAGTTGTGTCCATCAGGATTTGCCTCAACGGTTCTCCTCAAATCACCCTATACACCCAAAAAAACACAAGTTTGAGTAAGCATAACCAGTGTAAGATGTGCATGTAAATGCCTTCATTAAAACCTGATTTTATATATTCTTGTAACCTGTGCAAATTCATAACTAAATTAGGAAACAATCTGCCAATGCACAGAGCTACCTCTAAAGCACAAAGTCATTAAGAGCAATCAAATGATTTAGCCAATCAATCATACCTGTGGTTTGCCTGAAGGTCATGATTAAGATGCTGCGGTCTAATGGAGATCAAACTGATCTCAGCAAGCACTACTTAACGCTAATGCAATGTTAGTTAATGCAATGCAATGTAAATATCTGTGCAACAATGTTTCTCTGATTCCCTACTCAGACAGTGTGCAGTTTGGGACGCAGTGAAGGTGCTTCCCATAGTGATACTCACACTCTAAAAAATGCTGGGTTAAACCAACCCAAGTTGGGTTGAAAATGGACAAACCCAGTGATTGGGTTAAATGTTTGCCAAACCAGATGGGTAGTTTTATTTAACTCAACTATTGTTTAAAAATGACTGTATTGCTTGCTTAAAATGAACCCAAAGTATGTTGGAAATTAACATTTATTAATATGTTTAATAAATGAATGCTTATTAAAAAGTTTAATGAATAATGATTAAACAATTCACATTTATTAAATTGCTTATTAATAAATGTTCACCTTTTGATTATTATTGTTGCCTCTAGTAATTATGTGTTTGATTATTTATTTCCAACATGTTTTGGGATCATTTTAAGTCAGCCATATAGTCATTTTTAAACAATGGTTGAGTTAAATAAACTACTGGGTTTGTCCATATTTAACCCATCTTGGGTTGTTTTTAACCCAGCATCTTTTAGAGTGCACATAGTTTGCATACTTTTTCACAGATGTTGTTTATTAGCTGTAATATTGGTCAAACACACAGACATTCAAGACATTTTCATGAAGCAACAGAAACACTTTTCATTCAATACTTTATGCACTGCTTAATACAGCGCCTGGACAAGAATAAGATTCAACATATGCCATGAGACAGAGTTTTAATTTGATGAACATGATACAAGATAACATTAAGACTACATTAAAAGAATTTTCACTGCTATAAAAAAATTTAGTAAAATTTGTAAGAATAAACATGTGATCACTGTCATCAGTGAATTCGGGCAATCGTGCAACAGCTGTGACATCATCTGAGCTCATGCAGCCGCAGAATGAACCAGCCGACTGCTCTCGAATCATTTACTTTGATGGCACGTCAGTCAAAACTTTTAACAGGCATCCACGTCAAGTCAGATGTTGATCGGTCTGCACAGCGCTGCATGAAGCCGAACACACATAAAATGTGCATTAACAGAGTTGAGAAGCGATTGAAAGTTCATCCCAATCAGATATGAGCACTCAACTAAACACTCAGTGCTTCCAAGGTCAGCGGAATATTCCAGCTTACTGATTTCATGTGTGATACAAAGATCATGACAGCACCAGTGGGCCTGCATGCACTGAGTCATGCACCACATGTTTCCTAGGAATCGATTGAGCTTGAAGGACAAACACTCATAGAGACACTCTTACCACCACTGCAGATTTAGCCTAAATTAACATCTCATGTACATATATCATATATCACTGTTACAATCACTGTTAGCAGTTTAACTGAAGGTAGAAGCAATGAGCTCCTGGAAAAATGAATTATATTAACAATAATTAGGATATAGAAACATGTACATTTGTATATATATATATACAAATGTACATGTTTCTATATCCTAATTATTGTTAATATAATTCATTTTTCCAGGAGCTCATTGCTTCTACCTTCAATTAAACTGCTAACAGTGATTGTAAATTAATTGCCTAAATTATTACATTATTTGCTAACTGCATTCTTTAAATTGTGATGTTGACATGAAATGATATGTTTCGTGAAAAGCGCTATACAAACAAATGTGAATTGAATTGAATTGAATGTTAATTTAGATGTATCACTGTCATGATACACTGCCCTCCAAAAGTTTGGAAACACCCTAGAAAAGTGGGATTTTGGACAATATTGGCATGAATCCTTTTTAATTTGTGATAATTTTGCACTGATAAGGGACAACACAAACTATGAAAACATATTTTATTACATAAACAGTTTATACATAGAAAAAAACGAAATTTTCGATTCATCAAAATATCCAGCATTAGCAGCTATCTGACCTAAACTGGGTTCTGATTGGTTCATTGTATTCTAAACTTAATTGGCAATCAATTGTTGAAGCTATTAATGTGTGCTGACCCAAAAATCTTTTACAAACCTGGGCAAAGTTTAAACCAGTAACCAGCATCACAGCTGGCAAAGGGGCATGTCTGACTTTGACATGTATATATTGACATTATTATGTAATCAAAATGAAAATTATTATTGCTGGTCTTCAGTGATAATGTCAAGTTACTTTAATGTATTTGCACTAAAAAATGATAAGGATTTATGCTGATATCATCCAAAACCACACTTTGCCAGTGGTGTTTCCAAACTTTTGGAGGGCAGTGTAAATATATATTATATAATATATATATATATATATATATATATATATATATATATATATATATATATATATATGTATATGCACACACACACACACACACACACTCATGGAAAGTGATTAAGCCATTTCCAGTTCCAGATTTGATTGGAGCATCGAGTATCTCACATTAAGTGATAAAGATCAATCCAATTAAAGACACAAACCCTCATCCAGCACTCAAAGTGAGTTAAAGTGTGTGGATGATTTATAAGTGCTGTGGAGTGAGTTGTAGTATTAATGGAACAGACTGTTGTCTGACTGGACTGGGCTGAAGTGCAACTACTGTACGCTGAATTATGCCAGTACATCCTCTCTAGATTAGATAGATAGATAGATAGATAGATAGATAGATAGATAGATAGATAGATAGAAGCTTCTGTTTGGTAGGTATCTCTGGGTTTCCTCATGGAGTGTCCTGGGATCAGCGATCCATCAGCTCAAAGGCTGCCATGGGAAAAACTGATCCTGGAACATAATGGATGCTGCCAATGAAGGCCCCTCATCAGAGCCGCTTTCCATTCCATCCCGTCTCCCATAGCGACTACATTATTACTCCCTCAGAGTCCCTGTTTTTTCATCACCATCCTGTTTCCAACCCTTTCTTACCGATTTTCCCAGTCTCTCTCCGTTAGTTTGGAATACAAGAGCAGGGCTGCAAAACTCACCTATACTACTGATATTGGCAAATGCACCAGTGAGATTTCACTGTTATTGGTGTCAAATGTTAGTATGTCAGACTCAAAGCATCTGGCTACTGTGTGTGAATGTTTATATTCTTGGGAGACAGTCCTAAGCTCGACGTGGCCCCAAAAACACACACACAGAGAATACAGGCTTTCACACAGTTACAGTGGTGCCTTGTGATCAGACGGACACAAAGATCGCCTTGTCTCTCATCTCACTGTGGAAACGCATCTCATGAAGTAAAGACGTACTGTATCTCGATCTCTGTTGTTGATAAAACCTGCCGACCCTCAACTCTGCTCCTCAATGACGGTTTACAACAGACAGACTGACAAAATGAGGCATTTCCAGGAACGAACTGGAAAATCAAAGCTGCAGTAAATCTGAGCAGCATGTCATAACTTTCAACCTTTGTCCGTCATAACAATATATCACAAACACACACGTGTTAATATGAATGGACTGTGTTGTACAATCAGCAACAGACACACAAAAAACTGAAGCACTTTAATGCAATCTCAATAAATCATCGCTTCAAGTTAAAGAAACACACAGCACTCATATTATATTAGAGGCATCAATGACAAATGTATCTTTTGAAATAAGAAAGCATACTATAAAAACACCGTATTTCCCCCCTAAAACAGACATGACAAGAAGTTTCTTGTACACACAACTACACAACACCTGGAGACTTTTGAGAGCTCAAGGGCAGGACTGAAAACCCCATTAATGATTGACACGACATTATTCATTGATTGACAGCTCATGAGGAAGGGTTGAGGAATGTTGCAGCGAGACCTCGTTGAACAAAAGAGTGCTTAACCTAGAATATTATCACACAAAATATGAAAATAGTTACATTTACTCATCGTCATGCTGTTCTAAACCCATATGACTGGAACACAAGAGGAGGTGTTTTGAAGAATCTCAGTGACTATGCATATGAATCATACAATAGATTTATGTGACTAACACAACTGATCATTTTCATTTCGACTGAAGCTTCATCAGAATTCTCCTCCTTTTGTGTTTAAAATGTCACGAAGGTGAGAAAATATGTTCATTTTAGGGTGAAAAACCAAGTAATATTATATTTAATGATAGTTTTATAACTAAAACAACTCTCAACTAAACTAAAAGTCAAACTTAAACTTAGCAAATTATGCATATACGCATTTAATTGCATATGAACTGTCAAATGAAGAGCTCGAGGTGATTTAGAAGAGTAAAGTGGGCGGGGCGAAATCTATCAATACTTCACAGGCGATCAATCAATCAGTCACTTTAACAGGTCAAGTGTCATTTCTCCACACTCAACTCATAAATAAAGGATTAAACGGTCTCCTTGGGGAAGAACGCGGAGTTTGATTGAGATGATGTTCACTCGGACTGCAGTGAGCTAACACGAGTAGCACTACACACAGATCATCATCTCTGAGGCCTTTGAGCACTAACAACTCGCTTTAAGATCGTTTACCTCGATTTTGTCCACGTTCCGAGCGCATCCGACCACCTTCATGCCGTGCTGGACGAGAGCGCGAGCCACAGCCGCTCCGATGCCGACAGACGCTCCGGTGACCAGCGCGACTCTCCCCTTCCAGCGCTCCATCATCAGCAGAGACAGTGTGTCACAATGTAACAAAGAGTTCTAATCCGCGCCGGAATGGAACAATGTATCAGATCAGACTGCGCGCGGCTGTTACTTTGTTTCAGTCTGTGTCGCGCACGCACGCAGCGCCCGTGCAGTAATATCTGTGATTCAGGATAGTATCAGTCAGTGTGTTTAGGGCGGGAACAAATCAGTCCAGCCCTCCCTGATGTTCTGTCGCTAACACCCAGGAACAGCTCGACACACGCGGATCCAATCCCCGCAGAACCCGCGATTAATTATTAACGACAGAAGAAAAGATAAATATTAGGTTGCTGTCGACGCCCGCGCGTTTTTTTTTTCACTCATCAACTCGTACTGTACATTAACGCTGTATATACATTAATATCCTCTGATTCAACCACTGATTTTGACTCGATACTTTTAAAAACGGTCATAAATGTCATTATATGTGACATTATTTTGTCACAATGATCCACGTGTAGCGTATGATATTAATGTTTCCGAAAGATTATAATAATAAGTGTAATTTCTCATCGGTTGTCTAATAAAAAAAGTCATTAAAATTATATTGAACGACGATATGCTGCAATTTGGCATCAGGTGACAATTATATACATATATAGATTTCGTTTGTTAACTTTTATTGTCTATTTTAATGAAGCATAAGGAGAAAACAGAACAAAACACGCCATCTAGTGGCTGACTATAATTTTATCAAGGCTTGAGAATACAAGATAAGGTTAGAACAAAATAAAACAAGCTGTTTTAGCAGCATATCATGGGAACTTATAAAAATATACTTTCATGCTAACCAAATTAGATATTTACAAATCTATAGTCCAATAGAAACACTCACAAGAGACATGAAACACATTGAAATCTGATGCATATTAATAAATATTCTTTATTTTGTAAATTTTGCACATTGCTTTCAACATCACATCCAATCCTCTTAATAAATGGATGTTTTCATCTTCCTGTAAAATCTTTTTACTCAGATCATTTTTATTTCTGTACACATTTATTCTTGCCACTAAAATAGTCACAGTCAGAGAAACAATCTGGGAGAAAAAAACAAACAAAAAAAAACAAAAGAAATGCTTCACAAACAATACATTAAGACTACCAACATCTAACCCTACAGTCAAGGCCTGCAAGCTCGATTATCAATTTAATAACGGTGTTCCTAACAACCTGCTCCCTAATCAACATGTCAAGAGAGAAAGGAAAACAAAGCCAGCTGTGATTGGTTGAGAAGGATTCAGAGTGAAACAGGAAGGTGCCTGAAGGGGAAGACATGTATATAGATGCGAAAAAGACGTGTAACTTTACCCAAAAAACATGAACATCATCAAATACAGCGCTGAAATTGATTCTTTTACCCATTTCATATTCCCAAATTCTTGCCTGAAAAAAGCAACAATGCAGCAGTGATCATGAGTGTTTTCACGGTCTATAAAAATAAGTGTGCGTTAGTGTGCGTGTGCCGCGGGCTCTAGCTGACGCTGGTGGTGGGCAGCCACTCTCCGCGGCAGTATTTGGTAAAGCGATCTTTAAGGTGCTGTCTGTACTGGTCTCGTGTGCGGTAGAAGGACTTGTTGTTCTCCACGAACGACTGGATCTCGTCCTGTGTCAGACAGTTCTCTTCATCTGAGGTCACTTCAGATTCATTCTGTTCACACAAAAAAAATTAGGAGGAAAGAATTACTACTTGCAATTACTTCAATAAACAAATAGTAAATAATAAACATTTTCACAATTCATTTTTATTGAACTGAAAAAAGATCATTATTAGATGTTTTATTCTCCTAATGTAATGTAACTGCATCTAATGTATTCTCCTGTGTTGTCATATTTTAAAGATTCAGCACTCTGATCAAGTAATCATGACAGCCCTAGTTTATTGTGTTGTTATTTTCATTTGTGTAACTTTTTATATTTTCTCCAACAGCCCAAGCATACATACAGGCCTATGATGCTTAAAACAAATTCATATGGAAACAAACTGTAAAATAATAAAACGGCTCAATAGCAGATTCCAAGTGATCAAGGGCTTAAAGGATTAGTTCACCCAAAAATGAAAATTATCCCATAATTTACTCGCCCTCAAGCCATCCTAGGTGCATTTATATGACTTTCTTCTTTTAGTCAAAAACAATCAGAGTTGTATTAAAAAATATCCTGGCTCTTCCAAGTTGTGGCCTAATGGTTAGAAAGTCAAACTGGTACAGTGCTTCCCACACATAGACTTTACTTGCGCGGGCCACCCAGGTATATTAACGGCCGCCCAAGTATATTTGGAGACACATTTATGCTTTTATTATTTTTATCCTTGTATCCACCCAAGATAACGAAACCATCCACGTCCGATTAACTAGTCGTTTCGTACCTGCTCGTTATGTGTGCTTCAGAACTGTTTACTCTCACTAGCATTCCCAGGTGCGCTGCAGAGACGTGGTAAATATTTCACAAAGAGCGCTGCATGTTGCAAAGTCACAAGGTGGCGCTGTTGCGGGTTCTACACTTCAACAGGCTCACGCAACACTTCAGACTGCTTCAAAGTGATTCTCAATCAATGAAAAGCACAGATGCATGCCAAACGATTGCTAATGAACTCAAGTTAATGAATTATGACAATGTCTACTTTATGGCCTTTATATAATACGTTTTAAACGGTTGTAAGAATCTGAAGGATCAGCCCGCAATTGTGTAGACATTTCAAAATAAGAGTCCCGGTGAATTTCGGGCTTGTTTATAATTAAAAGTCACACGCTAAGTTTTTTTTCTTCTTCTTCTGGGCATTATTGGTATTTTGGTTACACAATAAATTGTATTTAATTTGATTTCCATTTAATTCATAGTGAATTATTGTAGTCTCCCCCACAGGAAGAAAAGACTAAGAACATTATTTGACAGATATATTATTCATTTTATAAATTTTACTAGTAAAATCTGTGTCCCATTCACTGAGAGAGACACTATATGACAGCAAGGAGAACATAGGAAAATGTGAACCATTTAAATGCTGTATTTTTGCATAATTTACAATGCATAATAATGCATAATATTAGTATGTAATTAAATGTAATAGTATGCTATGTAATTAAAATTAATTTCAATAAATAAAAATACTGTTAAAAATCACTAATTATTTGTTGTTTGTCACATGTAGTAGACCATTTTTGTGCCGTGGGTATAGGAGGAATTTTCACCCGGCTACCACCGCAAGTATATTTCAAACCTGTGGGAAGCACTGTGGTAACCCAAAGGTTGTGGGTTCGATTCTCAATACCAGCAGGAAATGAGTGAGGTGCCCTTGAGCAATCACTCGCCGGGCGCCACAGCATAATGGCTGCCCACTGCTCCTGGTGTGTGCGTTCACTAATTACTGCTCCTAATGTGTGTGCACTAACTTGGATGGGTTAAATGCTAGAGGACTAATTCTGAGTATGGGTTACTTGGCCTTCACATGTCACTTTCCTTTCCAAGCTTTATAATGTGAGTGAATGGAGCCCAAAAAAGCACATCCATCCATCATGAAAGTAATCCATATGTCTCCAGAGGGTTAATAAAAACCTTCTGAAGTGAAGTGATGGGTTTTTGTAAGAAAAATATCCATATTTATAACTATAAACTATAATAACTGGCTTCCGGTAATGACCGTACTTGAGACTAGTTCCAGTCGAAGAGTGACCTCTAACCCGACGCATTACATATTGACGAACACGGAAGCACAGAGGATAAAGCAAAACAAAACACCGGTCACGAATTAGAAGTCTAAAAGGAGCATTTCGAAAGAGAAATGTGGGAGGAGCTTGAGTTTGTTGGCCAGTTCTATTTGTTTGAACCACGAGAGGCGTCGACTCTCACCTAAGCTTACGCTACTCCTACATCCTACGTCATACGCCGCAACTCCACTCTCTCGTGAACGCGCAGACGGACGTTACTGGAAGATAGTGATTATAGTCTATAAAGTTATAAATATGGATATTTTTTCTAACAAAAACGCATCGCTTCACTTCAGAAGGTCTTTATTAACCCCCTGGAGCCGTATGGATTACTGTTATGATGGATGGAGGTGCTTTTTTAGGCTTCAAAAAAAAAAAAAGGAAAAAAAAAAAAAAAAAAAAGTTACCATTCACTCCTATTATAAAGCTTGGAAGAGCCAGAATAATATAACTCGATTGTGTCTGACTGAAAAAAGACAGTCAAATACACCTAGGATTGTCTTGAGGGTGAGTAAATTATGGGATAATTTTCATTTTTGGGTGAACTAACCAACCCTTTAAGGAGTTTCACTGAAACCCATTGCAAGGCGAGGGCCAGATTTGAGAACCCCTGATACAGTATATAAATAAAACTAAAATAATACTCGTTCACACTCGTTGGATTGAAAACTGGACAGTTTGTGGTATCAGACCTGTGAACAGACTCACCAGTAGCTCCGCGAGGCTCTTGGCGCAGCTGTTACCCTGTGTGCACGTGTCTGGCAAGAGAGGCTGACTGTGGAAATGCCTGCTGCTGCTCACATGATGGCTGAAGCTCGCTAAGGATTCACAGCACAACTTAGAGCACGGAGTTTCTTTGCTTCTGCACAGAGGCGGTGAAGGGGAGGAAGACTCATGAACGGCAGCAGATCCAGATCCTCTCCGACTGCCGTCCGATACGCAGCCCTCCTCTGCTTTACACCCCTACGATAGAGGGGAGAAGATTACATTTTTTGCATTAATATTATGATTGTTGTGAAATTCTGGTCTCCCATTATCCTGCAGAGCTGGTTGTATTTAGCAGATGAAGTATTCATAAATCAATAAAATGCAGTTATTTCCATTTCATCAAGGTTAATATAATGTTCATGCCAGGCACGAATCAGTAATTACAAGATAATTATGTTGCCTAAGTAAACTCACATGTTCGCTCCTGCAAAGCAACCCCTTGTTTTTTCTTTTCTTCTTTTTATTTTTGCCCTTTGTGTTGTCTTCTGAGTTGGCCCAGCACTCCACACAGCTGTCCACAGCATCCTCTTCTTTCTCCTCTGAGCAGTGGTGACTACATGAGTATTCACCTGAAGACAAACATAAATATTATCATTATCCAAGATCTATTAGAAGAATACTTTAGATATGATCCTGACCATGCATAAAAACAGAACAACTCTCGCAAAACGAGCTCAAATCTGACTGGTTGGCTTTACCCAATGGTCTGAATCAGTCCAACAGGAAACAAAAATGATGTTTACAAGTTTCCAGAATAAGATGCAATGTCAACACAGTTGAATAGACAAATGTTTGACCATCTATAATCATAATAACGTTGCTTTACCCGTTTCGTCATGGTTACACATGCCCTCGGTGCAGGCCACATCTGAGCCCTCTCTAGAGCCCGTCTCACTGCCCTCCATACTGGAGCAGTAACCACAGTCACTGCCATTACTGTGAGGCAACACTACTAGAGGAACAAACAGGCACAAACACACCAGTCAGAGGCATTCTGGGTACTATTTTTTTTATTATTATTATTAAGGGGCAATATTTGCCACCTTAAACTGATTTCCAGGGAATCTCATCCTTTATAAGAGTAGACCTTATTAGATGTATGCATCATCTTTTTTGTCAAATTCTCATATTTAATTAGACTGTTAGCAATCCAACTGTTACCAAATCCCTTTTTGCACTGCAGATGTTGCACAGAAGCTGCATCTAAAGCATAAATAATGCACAAATAATGCTATGACAATTAAAAGATTCTTTAAAGTGCCCCTATTATGCTATTTTAAAGGTTCCTAATTATGTTTTGGACTCTCCAACAATGTTTGCATGCATCAAAGGACAAAAAAAAACAGTTTAATGTTCTCATGATATGTACTGAACATCACCTAATTTCTCAGAGTCTGAAAATGGTTCGTTTGAAGATTGAGTCTTTCTAAACCCCTTTCCGTGAGCCTGCTCTGCTCTGATTGGTCAGACGCCTCAGTCTGATGTGACTGGTCAACCGCTTACAGCGCGTGTCGGAAATGAAACGGCCATTACCATATCTGAATTTCTGCTTCTCAGCGCTTGATACACAGTGATATGAACAGTAACAATGGCGACGGTTTTACCTTATCAATTCCAGCGCGAGTCCTCATTCTTTTGAAGTTCATGCAAAGCAGAAAACAGCAATAAACCAAACTCTTCCTGTCTCAGCTACAACTACAGTGTTTGTGGGCGGGGCAAAGTAGAGGTTCGCGGGCAGCCAATGAAAACCATAGGCTGGCATTATGCAAATTTGTTTACACTGTTACAGGAAGTGAGACGACTTACTGATGTTCTTTTAGGAGACAATGCACTGGGTTTTTAAAACTTTACATTCACAAACAGCTATATTACACACTGCATGAGTGTTAATAGTCAAAAAAGCATAATTGGGGCAACTTTAAATATGAAACTAAAACCAAGTTTTAACAAGTCTTAATGAGTTAGTCATTGAGTCAATTCAACTGATGGTTGATTTATTCCGGAATGAAGCAAATGTCTTCCTTTTTGAATGGATCACTGAATCACTGATTCATACAGGAACGAAACACCACTGTGTGTTACTCGGAGATTCACAAAGCTTCTGCTGTGACTTTGTTTATAACTATTTATGTTGGTGAAATAGATAAAAAACAGACATTATTGTGCCTAAAATGTAACAATATTAAAGGTGCACTATGCAGGACTGACAAAAATAATGCCTCTCAATTATTGCTTGCTTACGGTCTACAAGAAGTGTGTGGTGGTGTCTGTGTCTACAGAAACACTGCCCTGTGCCTGTATTTTCTTATTTTTTCCGGGACGCTCGAGACGTTTCATTGGCTGGTGGGTGTGACGCCCCAGCCAATAACGGCGCGTGGTGCAGGTGGTGGTGGGACTTTGTCGTCCATGTCTGAAACTCCACTAAGTTGTCGTGTCTTGACACAAAAACAGTTGGCTAACCTTGCTATTGCCTTGTTGACTGATGCATTAACTAAAGTTAACAAATACAACTTTGGATTTTAATAATGTATTAGTAAATGTTCAAATTAACATTAACTAACTTTAATAAATGCTGTACAAGTTTTTAGTTCATGTTAACTAAGTAGTTAACTAATATTAACAAATGAAACCATACTGTAAATTGTTACCCAAAAAATGCATAATAAACAATATTTGACAAAAATTGTATCACCAGGGCTTGACATTAATTTTTCTGCTCACCAGACACAGTAGCTAGTGGTTTTCCAAAGTTACTAGCCACTTAGCATTTTCACTGGCCACAATTTTTACATCGATACCATGGGAAAAACTGCCATATAGATATTACTAATATTATCTCATAATTTGGCAGCAGGTACATTAGGCTGCTGTCACTTTAAGTCCTGACGCAAGGATCCATTATACTGTTACACGTTTACGTTCACTTAAAACATGACTGTTTACGTGACATTTTGACATTTTTCTTTGTATTTGACAGTTTAAGCACAATAAGCAGCGAAAAAGAACTCAATATAGTACTAAGAAGTGGCTTTAGTGTGCATACTTTGGGTGCAAGTACAAAATCTGTGAGGATGGGTAAAATTATGCGCAATACGTGCAATCCCACACCAAAATTCAAGCCCTGTAACACCAACATTCATCCGGAGCAGTTTGTGTGTCACGTCGCTGTCTGAGAGATGAGAGAGCGAGAGAGTGCAGCTGGTATCGTGTATCTATTCTGTGGAAAATGAGAAATTCAACCCGCCAAAGTGGCTAGTAGGAGTGACTGCGTTACACACCACTACTCATCTCCCCGCAGATAGTTAGATGGCGTCCGATTCTGGCTATGCTCCAAATGTTGTGTTTACAAACAGTAACTGAAAATTTCTGCATAGTATACCTTTAATTTCTTGTTTGTTGAACTGTTGAATAAAACCAGTACCACATTTGAGATTATGCTGATATCCGGGAAAAACAGCACACTTGCTTGTGTGATATTGCTAACTATCATAGAAATATAAGACAAAATTTCATATTGGGACATATATTAAATTTGGTGGGTCATTGTAACTGCATTCTACTAGGCTACATCACGCAGTGAAAGCGTTCAGAATAAAGCCGTGTATTACCATAGACGATACACATCGCACAGCCCTACCAGACATCCTCTCCAAGCTCTCTTTACCTTTCTTGGTTTTGGGGGAACGCAGGATGGAGGCTGCGGGGCAGGTGCAGGAGGAACTCTCGCTGGTGATGATGACCTCCACGCTGCCGCCAGACTCCTCTCCACTGCCACATGACTTACAGCCGCCGTCCACAGACTCAGACGAACCCTGCGGAAAGACAATGATGAAGGGAATTAAAGAGTAATTCAAGAAGGGCAAATAGTGAATAGCAACAGAGCAGCTTGACAGTCAACAATGTAGCTTTTTTTTGTTGTATTTATTGCAAATGTATCTTAAAAATTCAAAATGGTCACAGTGAAGGAGAGGAACAGACACACATTAAAGGAGTCATTACCTCATCAAGACTTTTATCTTTTTCCCCCTCAGCCTCTTGTTCAAAACCACACTTGTTTTTACGTTTGTTCTTGCGTTTTTGCCTCTTCTTCTCCTGTTTGAGTTCTTTGGCTCTCTCCTCTTCTGAGAGTTCCTCACAGAGCTGCTCCAGCCGGCTGATGCCCTGAACCCTCTCCACCGCCATCTGCACATCGTTGCAACATTGTCATATACAGCACAAAACAGGGCTTTAAACTACTTTACTGAATGAAGTCAATTAATTATTCTTGTGAGGAACTTCAGAAAGTCAAACTAAATATTACACAAACATTTTATTTCCTATCCATTTTAGAAGTATAACTTTTTTTTGCAACTAATATATATATATATAAAATGTTCAAAATCCTGTGATTATAATATTTTCCAGCATTAAAAATGTATTTAAATAGTATAAAATTAAATTGTCAATTAAGCAAAACAATTTAATAGTTGGATATAGTCAAGAAGGATTTGAATTCTATTCATGGAAAGTGCCATTTAGGAATTCAAAATGAATCAACATGAACTTTACCTCAAAGCTTTTGCGCAGTGCATCAATGCCCAAATAGAAAAGCATCTGCCACGTCTGCTCCTCTGCTCGCAGCTTCTGCCAGATTCTGTGCAGCCGCTCGTACAGGTGGATTCCTAGACACGTCAACACCTCCTCCTGTGCAATATCTATGGTCTTTGCGTGTCTCTCTCGACGCCTGTAAATGATCCAAACACTTTTTAATGAGGGTATATGCATGATAATGGAATATCCAGTTAGGGGTGGGTGATAGGGCATAAATATCACATCACATTATTTTTCAGGCAGGATAATCCACAATTGTGTCACGATTCTTTTTTTATGTTGGTTTAAGACTTTTTGCAAGTTGCTATAGCTACATAAAAATATAGCCCTACAAGATAACGAAACATGAAAGAAAACAGAATGACTAGGACTGTTTAGGCTGAAGAAGGGTTGAGCAATATGACCAAGTTTTTAATTCACTTTTTTTTTTTAATTTAATTTTTGTGCATGGTTTGGGTGTGCGCTCAGAAAACTGTATATCCAAAGTTTAAACTAGCAAGGCTTCAAAATGCATGCAAATAAACTTTTGTGATGACAAAGAACTGCAATATCAGAGAGACGATAGTCAAAAAACAGAAACTGCAACTGATAGAACGTGCACTGTAGCACAATACTAGGGCCCTATGATTTCCGTAATGCAGAAAAAGTGGATGGAATCACGGAATCCAGTCATTAAAACATAATAAATGGAATCCAGTCATTAAACCGTAATAAAACTGTATGAATGAATGAATGAGGCATTTTATAATTTTAGTTCCATTTGAGAAAACTATCATCATATAAACACACAGAAACGCAAAGGTCTTCACTGCAACCCGTCAAAATAAAAGTTCGGTTTAACTTGAAGAAATTATGATAGAAATATATTACTGTTGTACAGTAGAATTTAGCTCAATGCAATAATAATACTAAAACTAATAAAAAATAATAATAAATTATTTAATTATTTATTTATATACATTTTTTTTTTCCATGTTTTAATTTTAACAGTAAAGCTCTGTTGTGCAGCACTTTGTTTGATAAAGTTTGTTTAATGTCATATAATTAAAAGATAAATTAATGCCTTCATATAAAATACACAACACAGAATTTCTGAAGAAACAAAAATAAAACATTTAATAGAAATTAATTTTAAAAATAATAAATTTTGTTGTTTTTATGAATTCAATTAATTAGCCATGCTTTTTGATTATTAAAATTTAATTAAACCACTAAAATGGAATCCAGAAAACTTAAAACAGAAAACAGAATTTGGAAAAAAATAAAACAGATTTCATAGAGCCCTATAATACTAACAATCTCATTTTAACGAGACATTTGAATCGTTACGATCTAATTTTGCCATATCCCGCACCCCTATAGCTAAAGCTTCCAGTTGATGATACAGTATAAATTAATGTATGTTACACAACGTCAAATAAACTCCACACAGACTTACTCATAACCCCCCGCGAATTCTGGCTCTGCTCGGCCCAGTAAGTGAGCGATGAAGTCGGTCTCGCAGCAGACGTGGATGTGGCGCTCGTGTGGGCAGCAGCGCAAACCCTCGTACAGAGACGCACAGTAGCCTTTCTCTTTACTGCAGTCCAGGTCCCCCACCAGGATGTTATACGCTCTCAGTACCTTGTTCTTACAGTCAGTACAGAACCTGAGAATGATGTTGCAGAAAGAGAAAATCAGAGATTAAGTAAATAAAAGTAAATAAAAATCACATTTTTGTCACTGAGGCAGTTAATTAAGAGAAATGTGTAACATCACAATCTCTTACCGGTGTTTGCGCAGGTACGTCTCCAGAGTCTCCAATAGAGAGGTGCTGTCAATCAAAACCACTTCATCACGACACTCCTGTGACATCAGCTCCCACACGTCCATCCAGCTGCCCCTGCACCAAACAACATACTTGGTTTAAAAACATTTTTAAATCTGTTTCTAATAGCTGATTAGGATTTGTATTGTTTTTAGATTTGCATTAGATTTGCATTAGATTTTGCGTTTGTTTATTGTGTGGTGTTATGTATTTCATTGTAATCTTTTTCTTGTGCTGCCTGGACTCCCTGGTCTCAAACACCAAATGTCACATATAAAATATAAAAATAAAAATAAAACACTTACCCTAAAGGCTTCGGTTTGTGTGTGTCTAAAGAGTGCAGCTGACAGCGTTTGTTCTTTTTACTCTTGGGGATGGAATCAATTATGTTGTTTAACTTTGACCTGCAACAAAGGAATAAAAAGCACACGTTAAAATAAAAGCCGTAAGGACTTGATTGGATAGTAAGGCTGATAAGGAGGTTTAATAGATTATAATATTTTCCTTGCCCATCATTCCACCTTAAAGGGATAGTTCACCCGAAAATCATTTACTCACCCTCATGTTGTTCCAAACCTGTATAAGTTTCATTCTTTTGTTGAACACAAAAGCAGACATTTTAAAGAATGTTAGTAATCAAAGCACTTACCCATGAACATAAAAGAGTGTGTAGAGTTTCCTGGGGTCAGTGAGACACGCCCGTGTGACTGACAGCACTCCAGAGGATCCCACAGTGAGCGGTTCCAATGCGAAGTATCCGGAGTCCGTGAGCTGAGAGAACAGGTGCTCCACACTGCGCCGGCAGCCCACGCACGGCACCGACTGAGACAGAGCGTTGATGACCTCACGTGACATCACCATCAATGCCATGTTTCAGGTCCTGCTGCTTTAGCATACTGTGATGCTGGTGAACAAAACACAAGAGGGAAAGTGAAGCTGAAAGCCTTAAAAGCCTGACTGTATCATTTTATTTGCACCTTGTGTCTCTGTCAAGCTGGAAAAGGGACTAAAAAGTCTCACAGATGCGCAAAAATGACTAAAATCGCTGTATTCTGCTGCCAGGCCAGTAGATGGCGATGTCACTTTGTAAAGAAACAAGGCGCCTATAGACTGAACACATAATATGCATGTGCATGACCTCACTGTTTTCACAAATTTGCGTTTTTGTAGTTTACACAGAGACGATAACGGAATCGTTTTTAAAAACTTGCACTTTGAAACCCGTTTTCAAAAGTTTGCGTTTTCAGGCCCCAGTTTTTCTGTTGAAAATAGTGTTGTGGAAACACCCCTTTAAAAAAATAGATTTTCTAATTTCTTGTTTTTGGTTTTAAGGTGAAATATGACATGTTCTTGACAGGTTTTCAAGAATGAAAATGGAAAATGTTATCGTTTACCTCAATAAACTGCTTCATTTGTGAACTGTTGATCTGATAGTTGTCAAAGTCCAGAATACTGTCAGGAAACTCCATCACCATCTACAACATAAACATGCATGCACAATCATTTCTTTCAATATAAAACTGTCTGTGACTTTAGTTTGCTTTCAGTAAGCATATATAAAGGAACATATAAACAGTTGGTATTTAGTGGTACTTGGCAAGGCAAACCTCTAGAACCGGTTTAATGGTGTTGATCACTGAAAATACGTGAATTGACAGATGAATGATGCACAATAAGACCAGGAACATATTTTTATTGAAAATAGGTTTAATGTTCATTTCACAACAAATTTAATGATGGCAAAATGCAAAGTGAAACCAATGAAATGATCTTACCGTGAGTGTGTCATCGATGTACAAGGGAATCTGGCGTGCAAGAAAAATATAGTCCTCTTCCCCGTCCCTGCAGACAGCCACCAGACGTGCCATGTCTTTGTCCAGATCTGCCTGTTAGTGTGTGGACAGAATCTCAGTTAGCAGACCCCAAAAAATCCCAAAGAGCATTTGGGTGGTTTGGCCCTTCCTAAATGGGTTGTGAATATGTGCTCCACACTATACTGGATTAATTCAAACAAACTGGATAACCCACCAGCTTGGTAAAATATTGAGAATGCTTCATGCAATTCCTCCACATTGAATGCTCTATTGTTTTCCCATCACACTCTCCCCACTGAAAAACAGTTTGGGCTGCTTTTACGCAATTATGGCTTCCAAGTGTATTCCCCACACATTCTAATCCTTCACTTCTCCCTTCTACTCTGGATGGTGTATATTCTTGTTGGAGGGATCAAGGTCTCCTCTCTGTAGCCAATTTGTGCATAGATGGTAGTCCAAGGCCTCAGACACCACACCCATGGACCGTTGGCTGAATGTCTGATGCATATGGCACCCAAAATTGGAAACACTTCAGGAGATGTATAGGTCGACTGATTGATCGGTTTTGCCAATTAATCGGCACCTATAACCAATTGCTCGAGCAATGTCACGTTCTTTAAGGGTCCGTCTGGAAACAAAGCTGTCATGAAGCCAAACCCCCTCATGGAAGAAGAAAGCCATGGTGTTTACAACTGTAACAATGAGCGCTTATCAGGATCAACTAAATGCCGGATTTTCATCTGAAGGTCACAGCATATTCTCTTTAAAATACGTCCAAAAGTTTTACACATCTGTCTTTTTATTGTAGGGACATCGACTTTACATTTCACACCCCTAAACATGATGCTGAACAAAACCAACTGTGATTGGTTGCTTTACATGTCAGATTCTGGGTGGTCCTTGACCAACGAAAGCTGCGAAGGAGTCCAGACCTTCTGCTGTCAGTCAGAAGGGCTACGCGAGACTACATAGATGGTACCTTTGCATCATTTGACCAACTAACTGTTTTACAAATCCGAGACTCTGTTCATATAAACTTTGCAAATTTGCCTAATCCTCTAGGTTCTTCTCTTGACATCAATCTTCAAGTTAGTCAATACATTTGCTACTTTGCAGTCTTCACCCTTTGATAATTTACATACCAGCTAAGCTTTAAAGCCAGTTCAGACCAAAAACAATAACTATAAAGATAACGATAAAGATATAGTTCTAAAAATCATTCTAAATATAGAAGAATAGCACTGTCCTCACCACAGCTGTAACGATAACGATATAGAGAAGCGATATCATTGGGATCACTTTCAAAACTATTTTTTTCTAGCTGTTGAACCATAAAACACTGACAGCCAATCAGAATCCATTTTGATTTAAGGGCTTGCACAGTTAAAATGGCAAATTACATTGAGAGAAGTTAATCGCCGAGGTCCAGAAAAAGCCACCACCGTTTGACAAGTCAAACACTAGGGGTGTGATGAGATCCCGTGTCACGAGATTCGAGGGCACATTCAAACGCGATTTCAATAGCCCGCATTTTGAAAGCGGCTCCCTGATGCATGCAGGTATCTTCCAATATGAAAGCTATTTTAGGCTGGGAAGTGTAGTTGTAACCATCTCTGAGCTCTGTATCAAAGAAAAATTTGGTCTTATTTGCACTTTGAATATTCATACTCAAAAGTAGAAAGTAGAACTGAAATGACATTCATTACTAAGATGATTAGTTAAAACATTTCAAATACACCTGCAGAATATTTTTTCTAGTCATGTATTTCGCCATTGAGGATTTCTTAAAAATAGTGTGTAAAAATCTCATCTCTCGTCTCGTTCTCGTGAACTCAATCTCGAGTCTCGTCTTGTCTCGTGAGATACCTGTCTCGTCACACCCCTATCAAACACCCTTTTCAAGGATACTTTGAAGAAAATGGATAAATGGAAAACAATCGCTCATACCCTCGGAATAAATAGTAAGATCCTGTAGATGAGATCATTATGCCAGGCTAGCAAACAGTGCAAAAATAAAATTACCTCAGGTATCCAGCGCTAGTTTCGACAACATTGTCATGCTTCCTTTGAAGTTGCGGTGAAAAAGACTTGTTTTTACTCCACTATATTGACTTCGTCAGCTAAATTCACTGTTAGATTAGATTGATTACACTAGCTATTCACTCAAAACATAGCATGCTGATGACATCTGCTGGTTAAGGTCATGTAAATGCAACAAGAACTACAAAAACATGTTGTACACACTTTGAAACAGCCGCGCGTGATCTTAGAATAAACAGACCGTTATCGTTCGTTGGTGTGAACGCAAATATAGTTATCGTTCTTGGTGTGAACGGGCCTTTAGACCTTAAAAGGTTTAGTCCACTTTCAAATAAACTTTTCCTGATAATTTACTCACCCCCATGTCATCTAAGATGTTCATGTCTTTCTTTCTTCAGTCGAAAAGAAATGAAGGTTTTTGATGAAAACATTCCAGGATTATTCTCCTTATAGTGGACTTCAGTGGCCTCTAGACGGTTGAAGGTCAAAATTAGTTTCAATGCAGCTTCAAAAGGCTTTAAAAATGATCCCAGATGAGGAATAAGAGTCTTATCTAGCGAAACGATTGGTCATTTTTGAAAAAAATGTAAATGTATATGCTTTATATAAACAAATAATCGCCTTCTAAGTGCTTCCGCCAAAACCGCACTTTGTATTCTTTAAAAAGCTTACGCTGTATGTCCTACGCCTTCCCTATTCTACTTACGGAAAAAATTTAACTGGCGCTGCGTTCGTTCCGTAAGTATTTGTTTATATAAAGCATATACAGTTGTATTTTTGTTTGAAAATGACCGATCGTTTCTCTAGATAAGACTCTTATTCCTCGTCTGGTATCATTTAAAGCCTTTGAAGCTGCACTGAAACTGTAATTTTGACCTTCAACCGTTTGGAGGCCATTGAAGTCCACTATAAGGAGAATAATCCTGGAATGTTTTCATCAAAAACCTTCATTTCTTTTCGACTGAAGAAAGAAAGATATGAACATCTTGGATGACATGGGGGTGAGTCAATTATCAGGAAAAAGTTTATTTAAAAGTGGACTAATCCTTTAAAGAGTTAGTTCACCAAAAATGAAATTTCTGTCATTAATTACTCACCCCCATGTTGTCCAAAACACACCAAGACCTTCGTTCATCTTCGGAACACAAATTAAGATATTTTTGATGATATCCGAGAGCTTATGATTCACTCGTCATCTATTTGTGCACGTCATTCTCTTATACAATGCAAGACGGTTAATAGAGTCCACTAGTGTAAATGCAGACTTGCTCGGATTAAACCAACCATTGACCCAGAATGTGATAGATGCCACACTATCTATCTCATGTTTTGGACCTGCCCAGCTCTCTCCTCATTTTTATCTGTGTATACTGGTATAGCCTATATGTGTAGGCTATTCTTTTATGGTTCACTATTGCTATTATTATTAATAATAATGTTTTTTTCAGTCTCTCTTAAGCCTTTTTTTTGTAATTATGCGTTTCTAAAATGTTAAATCATAAACAAAAGAATCTGTTAGCTTTTCATTCACAATATCACCTCCAATATTTCCATTTCTCACCCAGATGAATCAATATTATAGTTCATTTCTAGGGTGCAAACACTGTGTCTTCCCAGCAGCCCTTGTAGCTTTGCTAAGGATTATTAGCTTACACATACACTCTTATCTGACTACAGAGGCTTAAACACTTACTATACCCAACTCTACACCCCAGTCTGAAAGAAACACTGGTAAACCTGTATAATATGCTCGTTTAAATGTCTACAATTGCCAAATAAATGCAGTAACTCGTCAAAATGTGCAATCATTGAGAGGTCAAGCCAGATAACGACAATGAGCAGGTAAACAACCACCAAACCAGCCTCTCAAAGCTCTGAAATATCAAAATATATTCATATAAAATATGCTCGACAGCCTGTTGACATGACAACAATTACATAATTATCGCTGTGATAATTGCACTCACATTCCCTCCGATGACACAGATGCTAATTAGCCTGCTAGCCAACGATATGCTGCTCACAGCCATCTGAAGAGCAACTTTAACGAGTCATTTTAAAACGTGTAATGTTGTAAATGTAGAAAATGAGATGATGTTACAAAATAAACAGGCATTTTTGTGTCGAACTGAAGTTAGCACACGGCTAACCTGTGAAACTTTTCCAAGCTGATTAGCATGCTAGTGCTGTCAGAGCCTAGCCTGCGTGCGTGAGCTGCACGGCAACTTTCAACCCAACAAAACATGTTTTAATATACGCTAAACAGAGTGCAAATGTACTTTTAACATAATACAAGGTATTTGAATTCAAAAGTGTCGTGACAAAGGTCTACTTTGACTGACGGACTGACACCCTCAGCGTTTATCCTTCCCGTAATGTTACTTTTCAACCGTTATTGCACTTAAAACAGCGACTAAATGCACAAATATCAAGCTGCAGCTGTTGTACCCACCTGTTTTCGACAGTTGTTTTCTTCTTTTGGACAAAAACAAACAAGTGCGACAGAGGCGTATGTGGCAGGCGAATGTTCTATGACCCTTGGCACCCTGATACGTCAGAAAGTAGTTCCGGGCTCTGAGGGCGTGACGCTCTGAGGGCGTGACGTGTGCAGTTTGATTGACACATGGGTGGAGATTCTTGTTGGAAGGAGATTATTTTGCACGATCGATAAATGATTTTTACATTTGGGTAGATATGATATGCAAACTTCATCTAAAACCATTTTTTCATCATTATTTTTTTAGTGTGTGCAGTTGTTATGATCGCATATTAGTTAGATATATTAATTCATTCAATAGATATATTAATTCATGATTATGAGACTACATGAAAATATTATTATATTTTGCATGTAGTTTATGACATAATATTAATTCAGTTAAAAGAATTTGGAATATTAGCAAACTAATATTCCAAATTCTTTTAACTGAATTAATATTACAAATAACAAAAATATTTTATAATTAGTAAACATGCAGGATTTATTAATGCATATTTGTTTAAATATCATTTCACTCAAAGACTGCATGACATATTTCTTTGAAATGCATCTTCTAATTATTTTACATGCCTTAATATTAATTAAAAGTTTAATGTAAAGAGTTTGGAATATTAATACACATTTTTCCTAATTCTTTTCTAATTGTTATGCATGCAGTTATGATTGCATATTAGTTAGATATTAATTCATTAATTATGAGACTACATGAAAATAAAAATATTTTGCATGTAGTTTAAGACATTTTAATTTAGTTAAAAGAATTTGCAAACAATTAGTAGTAGTAGTTTATAATTAGCAAACATGCATGTTTTATTATTGCATATTTGTTTAAATATTATTTCATTCAAAGACTGCATGACATATTTCTTTAAAATGCATTTTCTAATTATTTTACATGACTTAATATTAATTAAAAGTTTAATGAAAAGACTTTGGAATATTAATAAACATTTTTCCTAATTCTTTTCTAATTGTTATGCATGCAGTTGTTATGATCGCATATTAGTTGATATATTAATTCATTAATTATAAGACTACATGAAAATAAAAATATTTTGCATGTAGTTTAAGACATAATATTAATTTAGTTAAAAGAATTTGGAATATTAGCAAGCATCATTTTTTTTTAAATTATTTTATAATTAGTAAACATGCAGGATTTATTAATGCATATTTGTTTAAATATTATTTCATTCAAAGACTGCATGACATATTTCTTTGAAATGCATCTTCTAATTATTTTACTACATGAAAATAAAAATATATTGCATGTAGTTTATGACATAATATTAATTTAGTTAAAATAATTTGGAATATTAGCAAACATCAGGTTTTTTAAAAATTATCTTATAATTAGTAAACATTCAGGTTTTATTATTGCATATTTGTTTAAATATTATTTCATTCAAAGACTGCATGACATATTTCTTTGAAATGCATCTTCTAATTATTTTAAGTGACATAATATTAATTAAAAGTTTAATGAAAAGACTTTGGAATATTAATAAACATTTTTCCTAATTCTTTTCTAATTGTTATGCATGCAGTTGTTATGATCGCATATTAGTTGATATATTAATTCATTAATTATGAGACTACATGAAAATAAAAATATTTTGCCTGTAGTTTAAGACATTTTAATTTAGTTAAAATAATTTGGAAAAAATGTTTTTTTTTTTTTTATTATTTTAATTATTTTATAATTAGTAAACATGTTAAACATGTTACAAGATAAAACGTTTCCTTCCGGAGCATCAATGAATGCTTGAACCTTTTTTAATAGTTGTGATTGAGTCCCTCAATTGTCCTCAGTATGAAAAGATGGATCTCAAAATCATTCAGTCACTGCTGGAAAGGGTTCAAATATGCAGAAGATGCTGGAAAATCAAAGATTATGCAGGACCTGGAGGATTTTTCTGAAGAACAGAGCTCAGTTTAACTGCTCAGAACAAACTATGGACTCACGAACAACCATCACAAAACAAACAAACAGTCGTGGATCATCAGTAACCACACACAGTATTGAGAATCAAGGGTATGTAAACTTTTGAACTGGGTCATTTTTATAAATTCAGCTATTTTTTTTTTATCTTGTGGACTTTATGTAAACATCTGTTATTTGAAATACTTTATTCAGGACAGTACTAAATAAAAAATAACATGCAATTTTCATGATCCTTCTTATTTTGTTAAAATGATTAACATTTTTGCATATTCTGCAAGGGGTATGTAAACTTTTGAGCTCAACTGTATACACACACACACACACACACACAATAAATATACACAGTACACAAACACACATATGTAAACAAACTTTTATTTTGGGTGCGATTAATCGCGATTAATTGTTTGACAGCACTATTTGGAATATTAGTAAACATTTTCCCCTAATTCTTTACACTTTACAACCTGATATTAAATAAAAGTCTACATGAAGTATTTTTAATCTATTTACCACACAGAACTATCTTTATGAACTGTGAAAAAAGATAAAAGAAATAATGGCCAATTAGAGCATAAAAGACAGAAATCTGAACCTAAAACTGATGTAATGTCCATGTTATTTGCATCTAAAATTGGCATGAAGAAATCATCTCATTTAGTGCAATCATATTTGATATATAATACAGATTACACATATAGTAACAGTAGATTCACAAATAAACACATTCAATTTTATTTGCACTTTGCAAACAAGTTATATATTTCACAGCATTTGAAACAAGAGAGCCATTCAGAAAAATACAGTGAATAGGTGTTTACCAGAACTTAATGGTTATTTTATTGATATGCAAAATGAATATGACCAAGCTGTTCACGAACATATACAAGAGCAAAACACTCACGCCTAAAACATCACTGCTGTTCAGAGTGTCGACGAACACATTGGTCAAACCAGTCATGATGTTCGCCAGCAGGAAATATAACAACTGGTTCCGGTTAACAGACTGCACGAGGCACAACGCATCCATATTATTTCTCATATTGTCCGACTTCTTATTTTGATACGGATACCACGATGCAGACACAAGTGAAAAATTAGAGACAACTTTAGAAAAAAGTAACACTAAATCAGCAAAGCTTATGCAAGTGAGAAAGAACGTGGCCTGCGCTACAGTCCAAACACAGAAAGAAAGGTTGGCCATTCTGCGTGAGACTGGCTCGATGCATCTCTGGCACACGTATAAAGCGAAGAACAGCCCAAAGCTGGTCAACAGAAGGTTACGGATCACTCTGATCCAGTCTCGAACTAAAGTTCTGCTCTGCATGAGGTAGTGTCCAGCCTGAACCCCAGCCATATAGATGGCTATATATCCCACAACTGAGAAGATACCCTCTTTGTTTTCCTGCAGAAATCCTGCGCGCTCATTATTGTGGATGAGGAAGGACTTCAGACCTGTCGTCTCCAAAATAACCTGGTAAGTACCACCAATGAGCAGAGCAAGAATCCATGAGGAGTTGACAGGAAAGAGAGCCAGAAGTGCGGACGCCACCACTCTGACGATGGCTAACGTGAAAAAGAAGTTCCAGTGAACCCCATACTCCGTCACATGTTCATGGTAGCCGGATGACTTCACGCTCGCAAGTCTCACAAACCCTAACAGGACCAAAGGCCAGACGGAAATAAACTGTTTTAACACATGACTGATCTTCGACCCTTGTACGTCCTTTCCTCTTGCCTCAGGACACACCAACGCATTGGCCATCACATACGCTCCGACACCGAAATCCATCACCCCTGTTCCATACGTCTCCGTTTTGGCGTAACGTCTTGGGAACACGCTAAAATCAACAGCCAGAATGCTTATGGCGGTCTTCACATTGACCAGAACTCGGAACACAGTTACAAACGGGACCTGGTTGGATTCTACTCTGCCTTGCACAAACCTGTCAATCGTACTGGAGAGGGAACCTTGCTTTCTGTTCTTGTACACGAGGTACAGGACGGCAAAGTCAACTGCGGCTATGCCCATGATGACAAAGTGAAGGATGTCGCTCAGAGCGGTGCACGACAGGACCAAAGGCATTATGAGTGCTGTGAAGTCCAACAGGAGATGGGCTGCCCAGGAGAACGGAAGGACCCCTTTTCCCAGGTGGAACACTATCAGGAAGAGTCCTCGGCTGAGAAAGCACAGCGGGGCTAAGAAGGATCCCAGAGAAACCTCCGTCAGGGTGGTTCCATTGAGATTGCTGACAAATGCAACTTTCTCGTCTGGTGATGCCATTGTCTGTAAAAAGAAACAAACATGTTTTATTTATATTATACAGTGCTCAGCGTAAATGAGTACATCCCCTTTGAAAAGTAACATTTTAAACAATATCTCAATGAACACAAAAACAATTTCCAAAATGTTGACAAGACTAAGTTTAATATAACATCTGTTTAACATGAAAGTAAGGTTAATAATATAACTTAGAGAACAAAATTTTCAGTTTTACTCAAATTAGGGTGATGCAAAACTGAGTACACCCCCACTGAAAGTCTCTGGAAGAAAGCTAAATTTTACAAATGTCTAATAATTTAACAAGAATTCAACTAGAGGTGAGTCTAATTATTCATTACACAGGTGTCCAGCGGACAGTTGACAATAAAAGGGTGTTAAAACCCCATTTCATGCTGTCAGCAATGGCACTACATGGAAGAGAAATGTCAGAGACCTGAGAAAGAAAATTATTTCTTCACACCAGAAAGGTGAAGGCTACAAGAAGATCAGCAAAGCTTTACTTATCAGTCAGAATACCGTGGCAAATGTGGTACAAAAATTTAAAAAAGATGGAACTGCAACCATCTCACAGAGACGTCCAGGTCGTCCACTGAAGTTAACACCTCGACAGGAGCGTCTTCTGATGAGAAGGGTTGAAGAAAATCAGCATGCAAGTTCACTGCAGTTATCTAAAGAAGTAGAAAGCCAAACTGGAGTGACTATTTCCCGTGACACAATATGGCGTACACTGCAGAGGAATGGCATGCATGGGTGCCGTCCATGAAAGAAGCCTCTCCTAAAGCCCAGGCACAAAAAAGCCCGCCTAGAGTTTGCCAGGGCCCATGCTGACAAAGATGAAGACTACTGGGACACTATACTCTGCAGTGATGAGACCAAGATAAACGTTTTTGGAACTGGTGGCTTCAAAACTGTATGGCATCACAAAGGTGAGGAATACAAAGAGAACTGCATGGTGCCTACAGTGAAACATGATGGTGTCAGTGTTCTTATGTGGGGCTGCATGAGTGCTGCTGGTGTCGAAGATCTGCATTTCATTGATGGCATCATGAATTCACAGATGTACTGCTCTATACTGAAAGAGAAGATGCTACTGTACCATCACTCCATGCCTTTGGTTGTCGTGCACTTTTCCAACATGATAATGATCCTAAACACACATTTAAGGCCACTGTTGGATTTCTGAAGAAGAACAGGGTGAAAGTGATTCAGTGGCTCCTGATCTGAACCCAATCGAACACCTATGGGGAATTCTGAAGAGACAAGTTGAGCATCACTCTCCATCCAGCATCCAGTCTCTAAAAGAGCTCATTGTTGAAGAATGGAAAAAGATAGATGTTGCAAAATGTCGCCAACTTGTTCATTCCATGCCTACAAGACTTGGTGCTGTCATTAAATATCATGGAGGCCATACAAAGTACTAGATGTAGTAGTTTTTGTTGTGGGGTGTACTCATTTTTGCATCACCCTAATTTGAGTAAAACTGAAAATTTTGTTCTCTAAGTTATATTATTAACCTTACTTCATGTTATAAGTTAAACGGATGTTATATTAAACTTAGTCTTGTCAACATTTTGGAAATTGTATGTGTTCATTGAGATATTTTAAAATGTTACTTTTCAAAGAGGGTGTACTCACTTATGCTAAGCACTGTATATATATATATATATATATATATATATATATATACACATTATATGTATACATAGATACTATATATGGGTCAATGATGTGATGGGGAATTTTTTTTGTCCAAAGGCTTTAATAATAATAAAAAACAAAGATATGACATCCAAAGTATGTAAGGTAGTACAACCAGATCTCTTTTATTGAATTCAAAAGGTTTAATTATATTTCGCTACACATAAAGGTATTTTAAAGATTTTGAAGTGTCAAAAGGTCATTTGGTTTAACCGTCCAAAGGCCAATAGAGCCATTTCATTTGTGATTAAAATATCTTAAAATGTAATAAATGTATATATTTTTTATTCTGGCATGATTTTATAACATCATATATCAACATAGTGCAAAATGGTGTTAAAATTATGTGTAGAAGTCGTTGCTTTGTTATGAGAACGAATGTCCGGAAAAATTAATTTCATTGATGTCATTCGGAGTAACCAATATAAAGGGACCATTTTGGGTCAAGTCATGCGGTCAATATCATGTGACATCATTCAGACACCTGCAAAGGACCACATGGTCATGAAGCAAAGTAACTAACTCTCTCTTAACTATTTGAAAATTAATGTTCATACGCATGTCCCGAAACATCAAGTCATTCGGTACAACTGCTATAAAACATAGAAAATGTTGTAATATTTAAAAAAAACCTTGTACTAAATATAAAATGTTTGATTGTCCTTTTGCTAGATATCAGCCTGAAAACATTGTCATTCGGTATAACCAAACATATAATTTGGTAAAACTGAAATTTTGGTTAAACTGAATGACTTTTTTGGTGACAAATTTTGTCCATCTTGTAAAAAATGACAAAAGCAGTGTTAACTGATCATAAAAAACACATAATATCATTGTTAACACTTAATAAAACTTCAAAATTAATTATATCTCCATGTTTTTTTACACTTTCAAAAACCTCATTGACCCATACACATACATACACTCATTTATATACACACATACTGTACATACACACACATGGTAAGTTTGATCTCAAAAGTTTGTTAAAATAATTCCATACATTAAAACAATTTAATCAAGAAATACATTTATTGAAGCTATTGCATTATAGAAAATGTGACTGACCTCTTCCCGTGTGATGTGTGGTTAGATGAGACTACAGAGACCACATTACAGCAGTGGCCTGTCAGGATAAACCGGTTTAGCACGCTAAACATGCACTCCTATTTATCATTACTGTACTCGTGTCTTTTTATTTAATAGTAGAAATAAACATTCCTCTAATCGATCGTTTATTGTCCTGTAATAATCCTCAGTTTATAACAAAGTGTCTTCGCACATTGGGATGTTTCTCTTCCGCGTTGGGCGTGGCTTCAGGAAAACGTCACTATATGAGCAGGGACTGTTCGTGAGCCTAAAATATGTGACGTTACTGCGCATGTCAGTAGCCGCCGGTGTGAGTCGCGCGCGGGTGGGAGTTTTGTCCTTCGCTGAGGAATTTTCATGGCTGAAAAAACATAAAATAACTCATAAAATATCCACCTAATGGCTGAGATATAAAACGTAAATACCGCGAAACCCGTCTTGTTAAAGTTTACAGTCATGGCGAATGTCAAACAGAAGTTTTTATTCAGAAATAAAGACGTTTCGACCGTTAACAGCTCTGACGGGACATTCAGGAGTTTGGAAAAACCTGGAAGACCAAATCGACAGAAGGAAAAGGTACACTAACTTTATTATTCTCTGCTCATTTAATACTTTACCCCACTTTTTCTTTATGTATATCAAGGTTTAAGATTTTATTTGTTTTATCATCAAGAAAAACGCTTGTTAAAGTTAAACTGACAAACTGAACTTAAATAGACGTTTATTTGAAATGATTACCGTATCATGGTGGTATCAAATGGTAATACCATGGTACTAAATTATTGCCACGTTTATATACCAGAATATTTACAAATAATACCATGGTATTACAAAGACACGTGATATTACTATGGTACCATGTCCAAAAACATGTTAGTATGGTACGCATAAGTATTCATAGTTTTCTCATTTCACCATCACGATTATTTTATTATATTTTATTTTTTTTTGTGACAAAAAATATTCCTGTCCTAACAATAAACATTTAATTTTTAAAGGAAGTAACTTAAAAAAGTTAATAAATGTCACCCTAGACCAGGGACTAGTTTTCTGTTGATCTTAACAATAACTGTTAATAAAGTGATTTATTGTGATTATAAGTAATCACTATGAACTGGCTTGTTTTTCCGGTGTTACCTCATTTGCATGTTCATTGACGTGGCTCGTGTTGTCATTGGCGGATTAAGCAGCGGCGCAGTTAATCTGAAAAAGGCCATGCTCAGATTATTCCGCAGGTCAGCCTAATCTGAGCATGCGCAAAAGTACCAAAACGCACTTGTGTCTGGGTCTCCTTTTTTTTTGGCATAACTTTATATGATGTCAAGGGAAACTTCAGCCTGTCCAGGAGCAAATGAAGACAAGTTATAGTACTTTATGTTATATCATGTGTTTTGATATGTTCATTCTAGTCTAATAAAGTTGCACTATTAAAGGTCACCCTCAGTTATTATGTCTTGTTTACTGTTAAGTGTGAATAGTGCACATGGTTCGTTGTGCCATGCAGTGTTTCTCATGCCCACAGCCTCTGGTGCAGATACAGTCATCTCATTTTTTCCTAAGCCATTATGATTCATGCATTGACTTCAGTGTTGGTGCCAGTCGGAAAGTTACTGGCTGTTGAAATAGGGTCATGTTAAATTCTATAGGAATCTGAAATTTTGTTAGTAGTACAGATGTTTCTGAATTAATATGTCATTGATCTATATCTATGTGATATGGAAGCTTGTTTATGCCACTAAATAAAAAAATAAAAAAGGTAATTGCAACTTTTTATCTCACAATTCTGACTTTTTCTCAGAAGTGCAAGATTTAAAGTCACAATTGTGAGTTATAAAGTCAGAATTGCATGATATAAACTCACAATTCTGAGAAAAAAAATATATTTTTATATTTCACTATATAAACACATATGTTTATCTCACTTTTCTGACTTTATATCTCACTTTTCTGACTTTATATATTTGACTTATTGCAATTTTATAACTCAAATAATGACTTTATAACTCAAATAATGACACAATTCTGACTTTAAACTCACAATTGACTTTATAATTCAATGACTTTATAACTCAAATAATGACTTTATAACTCGCAATTCTGACTTTATATCTCGCAATTCTGACACTCGCAATTCTGACTTTATAACTCACAATTCTGACTTTATATCATTCAATTGACTTTATAACTCAAATAATGACTTTATAACTCACAATTCTGACTTTAATCACAATACTCAAATGACTATTTGACTTTATACATGCAATTGACTTTTATCACTCGAATCAATTCTGACTTTATATAGTTGACTTTATATCATGCTGACTTTATATCATGCAGTTGACTTATAATCACAATTTATCATGCAACTTTATATGCATTGACTTTATAACTTGATTATATCATTTGACTTTAATCATGCATGATGTCTGACACTATATCTGACAATGTGACTTTATATCATGACTTTATATCATGCAGTTGACTTATAACTCACCCTGACTTATATCATGCAGTTGCAAATGTCTGACTTATATCATGCATGACATCATGCAGTTGACTTTATAACTCAAATAATGACTATCACAATTCTGACTTTATATCATGCATTGACTTTATATGACTCAAATAATGACTATAACTCACATTCTGACTTTATATCATGCATTTGATGCAGTTGACTTTATAACTCACAATTCTGACTTTATATCTGACTGACTTTATATCATGCAGATTTATAACTCACAATTCATATACTGACTCACACATTGCAGTTGACTTTATACTATAATGACTTTATAACTCACATTCTGACTTTAACTCACAATTTGTCATGCAATTGACTATAACTCAAATAATGACTTATAACTCGCAATTCTGACTTTATACAATTGACTTTATATCATGCAATTGACTTTTAATGTCTTATAACTCACAATTCTGACTTGTCATGCAATGACTAAACTCAAATAATGTGACATGCAATTGACTTTGTAACTTAAATAATGACTTTATATCTCGCAATTCTAAGAAAAAAGGCAGTAATTACAGAGAAAAAAAAGTCAGAATTGTGAGGAAAAAAAGCCGCAATTACCCAGAGGTGTAAAGAGTACCTGAAAACCATACTTGAGTAAAAGTACAGATACCTTACATCAAAAATGAGTCCATTACAAGTTATAAGCAACCAATTCCAATACGACTTGAGTAAAAGTCTTAAAGTATCTGATTTTAACAGTACTTAAGTATTTTACGTGTACTGAATGTAGGTTCAAAGATGCGCTAGTACTTGGCACCTAAGAGACATGCCAGTGAAAATAAGAAACAGTTGATTTGTAAGATTTAAAAATCATGTTTATTTTCTAAAATCAAAATATTGCAATAAATCAAGGTTGGCACAAAAACCTCTTAAATGTCTACAAACTCTCAAGTCTCAGTTGAGCTCAAGTGCACAAAAAGGTCATAAGTAAACCAATATCCTTCATAAAGGTCGTGTCAGTACAGCGGATAAATAAAATAATGTTAAGTAAAATTAAATAGTCAAAGTCTGCTTGCACTGGATGAGCTGGTTTCGGCCTCATCACCGGCTGCAATCATGACCTCATCTCCTAAATCAAACACCTGCGATTCAGAAACTACCTGCTAATGCACTTGCATTCACGTAAAGTAGCCATGTTAACAAGTTTGGGTGAGCAAAGGCAAAACGCACAAGATATAGTAGATAGATGATGATATCGCTTCTTTATAGCAGAAACAAACTGCTGCAGAAAAAGTTATGTGCCATGTAAAATGTCATTTGTAATTGCATTACTCATTAATATATTTGATACTCCATACAACTACAAAGTAGCCAAAAAGATACTTAAGTACAGTAACTAATTTCATTTACTCAACTGCAATTACCTTTTTTATTTTTTATTTCATGGCAGAAACAAGCTACCATAATGTGATCTCTGTACACTGTCAGTCTTATCATTATTTGTTTCTAAGTTGTTCACCTCTTGCTGTAGTTTACCTGTGTTTGTTATAGGATTAGGGGCAGGCCTGTCCAGCAGACAGTGTGTACTGTGTATTATTAGCTTGTCTTCAGCATGTCCTGAGTCCTGACCCTTCTCAACACATGCTGTCATTAGAGCATATAGATTCACAGCAGCATCGGAGGAAAGACGTGCAATTACAGTATACTCGGTTTATACCCGATATTCATAATTTCCTTTGATGTCATGCATAAACACAGCTGACATAATGTAGGCTTAATGATGATATTGTGGATTAAAACATGCAATTGTATACCGGTGGCTCTGAAGTCTGAATGGATATGTTTAAGTTTAAATTATTCTGTTTTTAATTAAATTTGTATTTTAATGTTGTGCCAAACAGCATCAGGGGTTGTACGTATGAAACATTTCTGAATTGGATTGCTGCATCAGTACAGTGAGTGGAAGCTATTCTTTCTGAATGTATGCTCTGAGCTTATTTATTTGCATTATGCAGGTAAATGGACTGAAAGACAAAGCCCAGGGCCTTGGGAAATCGCTCAATGATTCACTGGAAGGGGATATCAGAGACTTCCTCATCAATGAAGCTGAACTTCACACGTACGATGACCTCACTAAAGTCAACCCGGTTACCCCTTCTACAGGTACAGTTTGTGTCCAAAGGCACTTGGGGACGGGTTTGTGTGATTTATGTCAGTGACAATATTGTTCAGTTATCAGCATTGGCCTTTTTTTAATTGCAAGTAAATAATGTCAAGATTTGTTTTCCCCCATTCAGATGGTACGCTATTCTATACCGCATTTGTTTGCCTGATTTCAGTTTTAGCATGTGAAATTCTAGATTAGAGCTTGAATTCTGATTCATAACATCAACCATCACATCAATATCAACATTTCATCACACATGTATGTTGTAAAATTAATTAGTTATGAAACAAATTCAATTTCAGCTGTAAAGCAGCTCTATGGAAGACAAGACCTTAATCAGGGTAGCGCCATATTATAGATGTACAGAGCTTTCAATGGATTACTGTGTTAACAGTATACATTCTTCAGCTGATGAAATGTTTTTCCAACTTTTATACAGTGCTTGCCATGTATAAAGTCTATCCCTCACTGCCTCGTTTTCATCTGTGTTAAATTCAAAATGAAGTATAACCTGCCTAAGGTCTATAGTGTCATTATCCAGCTGAATTAAGTTAAAATTTGTTTTCATCCAATAAATGCAGTTAAATGGATATTACTGATTAATTGTCTTTTAAACCCCTTTTAAATCTCTACTTAATAATTTAACCAGGACATTAAGCCTTGTCATGTGCTTCAGTCCAAATAAAAAAGTTGCTTATCCCAAAAAATAGAATTTTTGTTGTGGTGTAAATATAATTTATTCTGAAGCAGAATATTGCAGCTTTGATATATTTAAATCTGCATATTAGTGATATTTACCCTGAGGGCCTTTTTTTTACCTTTTATAAAGGGTGTTTTATTCCCTCTTATTTTCTCTTAAAAATGTATGATTAATTTTAAATTCTAAAATGTGATCAATAAATTCAATTAGAATAAGACACTATAGGGCTGTTACCAATCAAATGAAATCATTTACACTGAAAAAATTACAACTGCATTAAATAATGTCATGAGATTGTTTTAAATATTTTTTTGAAAATACAAATAAATGTTGGGGAAAAAATTATACTTTTAAACATGAAACTAAACCGCCATTAGCTGGCAGCAATTGACCATCTTAATAAGTGAGTCATTGAATCATTCATTCAAGTGATTTGTTCAAACGGCTGATTCATTCAAGAATGAGGCACTTGTTTATGAATGGGTCATTGAATCATTGACTCAACCGATTCGTTCAAAGCACTGAATCATTCAGTAATGAACACGGCTATGAGATACGTTATGGTTCTGCTGTGATCTTTGATTGGAACAATTTTCACTGCTGAAATAGAACAAAAAAAGTCAATATTGTGTTTAAAATATATGTGACTTAATATTAACTACTTCTTTATTGAACTGTTGACACTTGTCCCGGACAAGTGTTAATGTAGAGCCCTGCTTTAAAATAATAATACAAAAAACATTGATTACTCTTTCACCTTGTCTTATATTTCTAGCCCTTCTGCTATTGTGAGTCAGTTTTTAATTCCTGCTGTGGTGCTTTGTGTGTTCGGCAGTGCTGAAATGTCTGCAGGCCAGGTACAGCGCGAAAGTTTTCTACACACATGCTGGCTGTACGCTGGTCGCCCTCAACCCCTTCCAACCCATCCCTCACCTGTACTCTCTGGATGTGATGAAGGAATATCACTCCGCCCCTCAGCCTCAGGTAAACATGTGATGACCTGAACAAGTCTATCAGTACATCTCTAATATAAAAATGTGGAAGTTACAAATACTTTGGCATGGAAGCCATAAATAGCATGAGTTTATATATGGTCAAATGTAGGGGCTGGGTGGTTTGATGCTTCATGCCATGCAATGGTAGATGTGCGTTAAAGGTGCAGTAAGCGATTTCTGAGAAACGCTGTTGAAAGTGGTTCGGACCAAGCACCACAACACACTTGTAGCCAATCAGCAGCAGTGTCCACTCATGATGGGGGAGGTGAGTGAGTGAGCAAGAGGGATATTTGAAGAAAGACTGTAGAAACAGAGATATTACAAAAGAGTAAAGCTCAGAGGAATATCACTGGAAAAAGAATCAGGCAAGAGCTTTAGGACTTACATTAAAGGTTACCTATTATGCTAAATCCACGTTTACAAGGTGTTTGGATATAAATGTGTGTTGGCAGTGTGTGTGAACACAACCATCCACTCCTTTTTTTTAAAAAAATCCCCATTAAAACCAAAGCAGTCTTATTAGACAAGCCGTTTTGATTCTCTGAGTAATGTGACATCACATTACTCATGCCCCGCCCATGCCCACTGACTGACAGTACTGTATTAGCATAGTTTCCGCCCTCAGCGAGATATACATTGTCCGCCATTTTCTCCGCGCTCGAGCAGATGTAGCATCAACAGTGTCTGGTAAGTAATTGAGATGTTTTGTTGTTGGATGTAAGAGTAAACATAATAGTCTTCATTTACCTACATCTGAGCTGCTGAATGCAATGGATTAGTTTTATTTTTGAAGAGAATGTGCCACAGATCTAATATACACATACGATTTCTGTAGCATTGCCTGCTATTTACTTTCACAGACATAACTGATATAGCTTTAAAACACGTTGAAATAATAACCTTTAATGGTGAAAGAAACTATGCTATCCGTGAGAGTGTTCGTGATATAGATGATAATCAAAACCAAGCAGATGTTTTGTAAATATTTGGCAGAGAATCCGATTGAGGCAGGAACTGTGATCGTAGAGAGGGGGCGGGGCACAGCAGCTCATTTGCATTTAAAGGCACATGCATGAAAACAGCCTGTTCTTGACTGTAGTCAGAAATGGGTATTTACAACATGGATTTATAAATGATCTGTGAGGTATTTTAAGCTGAAACTACAGAGACACATTCTGGGGACACCTGAGACTTAAATTACATCTTGTAAAATGGGCATAATATGTGACCTTTAATATTAGAAAAGCTTTCCAGCGCTGGAGAGACATGGGTGGGAAGAGTGGGAAGGCCTGAAAACAGATGCCATGGTTGTTGCTCCATACATGAGTAACATTGGTTTTGCTATATATCACAGAACCAATATAATGATGCACCAAAAAACAACAGCTTTGTTGATTCATAATGGGAATTATTATGTTTTGTGTGTTGCAACACCTTCCTTGTTTTTAACTAGGCGTAACTTTTGGCTGTTGTACAACAGCTTCAAACATGGCTCAGATGAAGCACCTTTCATTTATTTAGTATTTAGTTACTGCATTATTATCAAAGTTATCAAAAATAGACATTACTACTTGAGTATGTGATATACAGAAAATATTTCTCTGTTAAATTGTTGTTGAATGAAGCAAAAATAACCACACTGTGATTATCTACCATAGCCATGATGCTGTAAAGTTGCTCGTACCATGATGCAAGGTTTTGGTCATACCACCCACCTCTAGTAGCTTGTTGTCTTTTGAAACTAGAGATCTGTACTGTTAATGCATAACAGATGACAGGATGATGTTTAGCCGCCCATCTGCCTTTTGACAGTGTCAAAACAATGTTTGCACACCTGGTCTGTTCAGTATGCTGCAGGTTCTGTGGGATTCAATTTAAAGTTGATGAGTCAGTCTTTAACTTTTTATATTTAAAACAGGGTTACGTCTTCTGGTCACCAGTTGCCATTAATTTATGCAAAAGCAAAATACAAAAGCATAATACCAACTATTAGTCTATTATTATTTATGAGTTTTGACCTTTTTGCATTTGCGCCATGGGTCAGCAACTTAGACAATGCTTTGCTCTGCATGTTTATTTTGACATCTGAGAATGTTCATAGAAAAGGAAGTTGGATATGAACAAACTGAGGTCACTCTAGATAATATTGACTAACCTTTTATGGCCATTTTCTGGGACAGGTAAGGGTGGATTATATTATATACACCGAAACATTTACCAGCTCAACCGTTGAACAACAGTGCATGCTGATTTACAGAAAGCACTGTTATATAGAAGGCAATGTTAAAGCATCTCTTTGTACATAGGAATTCAAGCCACACATCTTCATCGTAGCAGAAGAGGCTTATAGGAATGTGCAGGGTCAGGTGGAGCCCATCAACCAATCGCTGGTCGTCTCTGGGGAGAGTGGAGCTGGGAAGGTAAGTGGTGTTTGTGTGGTGTAGGTAGGGCTGCACAATTAATCGAATTTCTAATCGCGATTACGATTACGGATGCCGCGATTTCGTAATCGTTCAAAGGCGCGATTACAAGGAAAAATATCCACTTACATTATTCTGTGTGTTTTGAGCATGTTACGTTGTGAGAGGCGAATCACGACTACTTCAGAAAGGTCTAACCCAGCATAAAAGAAGCTACCAGTGACGTAGGTGTACGCTGATGGGAAACACCAGGACCCGCCATTTTTAAAAAGCCGTGTACACAGCCTAGTGTTGTCCAAAATATTGATATTTCGATATGTATCGATACTGAAATATCTGAAACGATACCAATACTCCTTTCTGCAGTATCGATACACCGATACCAGCTGCGCGTGCTTGCTGTCCTCTCTGACAGCGAGTTGAGACCATGGTTGAGACGCATGCGCCTCCTCTCGTTCACAGCGCAGACACATAATAAAGCCGCCTTTGACATTCAAGTGCCAAAATAACCTCCTTTTCGAGGTTTATTAATGGTCAAATACACTCATAAACAATATCACAATGCCCATCTTGGTGAGTATTAATGTAAAACAGTTCAGGAAGGATGTGTCCGTGCGTTTGTCAGGTCTTAAAGGGACAGTAGCCAAATAAACGTGCCGCTCTCTGTTGTTTTGTTAATCAACAGACAAAGAGAAAATCACTTACTGCTCTTGACTGATTAATTTCTGTAACTTTAATTGATTAATCTGTATTTAATTTTTATAATGAAGATTATCCAATGTTATTTTACATTTGATTAGCCTACTTTGTTTTTTATTCAGTTTCTTACCTGATTACTACAGTTAGACCTACCTGAAAATAGAAAGCAGTCTATTTAATTTCTATCTTTATTCTATTGTATTTGTGCTATAGTTAGTAATTTGTTCATTTGTTCTTATTTTATTACTGTTTACTTGTCTTTTTTAAATTCAGTTTACCATTTGAAATCAAGCTTCCTTGTGCTGTGTGATATATTGCAACAAAATTACCCTATTGTAAAAACAAATACATTGAGTTAGCAAATATTTGTGAGATAATTGTAGTGGTAACTGATCGTTTATTTATGAGAAAAGCTTAAAAGCTTTATCATATAAAGTGATCTCTTCAGAATAATTTTTTGACTAATAATAAATAAAAAATAATATTAAAAATATCTATATGACAGTATATACATTGTTTTTATCATATTGAAGTTAGAAATTCCAGTATTGTGACAACACCAGCCTATATATTTCCTCCACAAACTAACTCTACAAACATGGAAAAGAGTGATAGATGGACCCCTCAACCTTACGCTGAGGAGAAAATCCAGCGTGACTTTGAACAGACCAAGCAAAACATGATTATTTGTTCAAACAATGATATAAAACTATTCAAAACATCATTCAATGTAAATTGTGATAATCGTCATTAATAATCGCAATTACAATTTCAAGGGAATAATCGACAATTATGATTTTTGTCATAATCGTGCAGCCCTAGGTGTAGGTCATGTTTTCCAATGCATATGTGTTATAACTACTGCACAAAATTAAAGTAGACCAGAAAAAGCCCTAGCTCGATGTAAACGTCTCTTCACATGTGAGTTTATTGACAGCATTTTACTGCAATGAAAGTCTCTTTGTAAAGCTACTTCATGTTGTGACAGGTTCATATAACAATCCCAGCTGACATAATATGCTCAAACTGTTCACATCAGACTAAAATGATAAAAATAAACTTTTGTTTTTTAACATTGTGATTCTCTAACATTGAGATCTGCATAATAGAAAATTATGGACGTTTAGAAAGCCTTTTTGCATGTTTTTAGAGTTCTGAATTTTGCAATGTTTCAAAGTACAATGAACTGTTAAAGGCACAACATGTATGATTTTTGGATTCAAATATCCAAAAACCACTAGAGCAGTGTTATATATTTTGTTGACTTGTGTACTTGCATTATCCCAGATGCTTCCAAGAATGTTTAAATCCAGAGAAATAAACAATTTTAACTAGTGTCCCATCCCTTGTCATTGCGTTGCCTATCAGTGATGTCATACCTGCGTTACCCTCGATTTCCGGTTTTATTTTTATTGGAAACACCAATAACGCTTTAATATATTATGGCCTGGTTTCTCAGACAGGGCTTAGCCTAAGCTAGGATTAGGCCTTAGTTCAATTAGGATATTTAAGTAGCTTTTATAAATGTACACTAGAAAAATACATTACTGGTGTGCATCTTGAGACAAAAAAATGTCAGGGACATATTTTAAGATATGTCCGTACAAGTTGCTTTCGGTTAAAACAGCTCAAACATGCATTTTAGTCTAGCAGAAGAGGCGACTGTGTCATAATAAAAGTTTCACTGCTCGTCTTTCATTAGCAATCACTCCGGCGGCCTTGTTTCTGCTCCCACAGTACTCGACCCTGCTCTGCTTAATACTACAGTAATGTTAATAATCTCATCCCTAAACATGATTTCTGCCCGAGTCCTGTTCCGATTCTTTTCCACCGGCTGTGAGGTGAAGACAACATCTCCCATGATTCCACGCTCAATCTCGGCATCATCAAGCTGCGCCTTTGTTTTGAATAGGCGACTTCTAGCGGCAAAAAATTACATATTTTACCTTTTAAAGAAAAAAATAAAGGAAAATTTGATTTATTATATGATGTCTTTAAACAATCTGTCAAGCTCAATATTTCAAACACATATTAAGTTTAGACCAGATCTTCTGAACTAAATATCTCTTCAGACATGGACGTCACGCTGTCTTATGAAGTATTATGCCACTGTGGCCACCTCCTCTCAGAAGTGCCAGGATACAGTTCAGAAGATAGAGAGACGAGTACTGGACTCCAACCCTGTCATGGAGGCATTTGGTGAGAAAGACTAAAGACTGAGAACAGTTGATGTTTTACTCTATACATATCTTCATTACTGTCTTTCTAAAAGCCTTTATTTTTATTTTCCCTTCTTCCCCAGGCAATGCCTGCACATTACGCAACAGCAACAGCAGTCGCTTTGGAAAATACATTCAGCTTCAGCTCAATGGGTCAGTTGTGCTTTCTCTCACTTTCATTGACTTCAGGCACATAAAGCATATTGCGATTGGTTTAAACCAATGTTTTTATAATTCAGCTCTCAGCTGTTGGTTGGGGCATCAGTGCATACGTATCTCTTGGAGAAGACCAGAGTGGCTTTCCAAGCACCAAATGAGAGAAATTTTCACATATTCTACCAGGTGAAGTAAGAGCCTGCATTCACAAAACCTACCAGGAATACAAATACTACCATAGATTTCTATTTCCAGTAATACTATCAGTTCTAATGCCGTTTGTGTACAAACATTCCCATGTATCAGGCAGTCAGACGATTTTGTTTGCTTGTGTGTTCATTTGTATGTTGGTTGTTTATTGTTGGTTTGATTTGAAGATGATGAAAGGAGCCACAGAAAATCAGAGACTGGAATGGATGCTTCCTTTGGAACAAGACTTTGCTTGGTTGCCACATGCTGAGAAAACCTTAGAAGGCAAGAATTAAAGTTAAAGATTTTCAACCCGCTTTGTTTTGTTACAAAGTCTGTAGTAATGTAAATTAACAATCTTTACTCTTTCTCTGTGTAACCTGGAGTTCAATGTAGTTACAATATACTTCAATAATTTATATTTTGAAGCATTATGTGAGGAATTTAAGGAGGCATTTTTTAATATTTGACATCTTGCGTTCTGTTTGTCTGAGCAGAAGACTGTTTCCAAGAGACGGTGGATGCCATGATCAACCTTGGCATTGATGAGGGGAAGCGGGCACAGATTTTCAGGGTAAGTTGTGACATGGGTAAAATGACATCAAAACCTCAATGATGATTGAAGGTGAATGGTATCCATGTCGGTTGATGATTGGTTTTTAGATACTGATTAACCTTGGTAGTTTGGACTGATTAATTAAACTTGACTATGATGTTAATAAGACTTTATTTGTAAGAATAGTGGGTGGAGACACTAAATTAGTTCGCCCATGTGATGAATAAATAATTATACTAGATGTAAAAATGACTCGATTGTTGTATTTTTGCACAGATCCTTGCAGGTCTTCTGCAGCTGGGGAATGTGGACTTCAGTCCTGCGTCAGAAGAGGCTCAACCATGTGATCTTGATGGGCACTCCAAAGGTGTGGTGTTTCTGCTGTATTGTTTATCTAAAAAGCCAAGTTATGGCTGTGAATTAGTTAAGGTGCATACTCCAGACATGATGAGACAAAGTACTATTATGGGTGATGCAAGTACATGTCTGGGCTGTGACGTGTCCCTAACACATTCCTCCTCTCTCTTTGCTATATACACACTCTTTTGACATATAATAGGTAAGGAACTTAAATATTTTTCATTAGTCCAAAAACAACTTTTATTGAAGCCAAGTTCAGAAAACTACTCGTTTCAGATTTTGTCTCAGTATGACCACCTCCGCAAAATATCAACGCCTACTTCTATATCATTGCCAGCAGGGCTTGACATTAACTTATTGGTTCACCAGCCACTGTGGCTAGT
The DNA here is from genome assembly GCA_028476615.1 of Culter alburnus. Classification (NCBI taxonomy): domain Eukaryota; kingdom Metazoa; phylum Chordata; class Actinopteri; order Cypriniformes; family Xenocyprididae; genus Culter; species Culter alburnus. The sequence continues at coordinate 242,807 of JAOTNS010003255.1, read as the reverse complement.
GATTTTCCAAAGTCACTAGCCACTCAGCATTTTCACTGGCCACAATTTTGCTGTTGGGAAATTACATTTTATATGATTAAAGTTGAGTTTGACATGCTTAAATGACTTGATTTTGAGTCATTTTACTTGATTTACAAGATTTAAAACCCTTTCAAACTTTCAAATGCAGATCGACTGCCCAAATCAAGACTACATTGTATATCAGCTGGTAGGTGGGCAATATAAGCATAATATGAGAAATTTTATAAGTTATTTTTGTTAGGCTATATAAAAAGAACAAATAAGCAAATTACAAATAGTAATTTTTTTTTAACTTTTTTTTTTTTAGATACATATGTTTATTTAACATGTACACATTTATTTAACATATTTTGTTGTTTGATGAACATTAATGACAGGTATTTAATTGGGCTGCTGAATGCATGGACGTAATATTCTGACACATTTCCAGTTTTTACCCACCTGTTTACATCCACTTAAGCCATAACCGATTGTATTCACACGAGATACTCCACATGATTGGCATTTTGATGGCACAAGGAGAACTAATCGCGCGTACGAGAGGGTGCTTCTGTTGTGTGTCATTCAGTGCGATTCCGCCTATCCCGCCTTCAGTAACCGCAAGTTAATCGATAAAGAATTGTAATTGAAATGTAATTTTGTGATACGACGAGCTTTCATTTGGCTGTAGGCTGAAATTATATTCAACCCGCCAAAGTAGCTAGTCGGTGTGGCTATCTTACCTACCACAGCTGAAATCTACCCACATTTGGCGGGTTGGCGGGTGTTAATGTCAAGCCCTGATTGCCAGTTTAGCCCCGCCCACCGATTCACATATGTCATGTAGTAGTAAGTACGAGAGCGACGCAAATACAGGATTACTCCAGCAACAAAACGATAGAGACGCCTCTGAGGATTACAAGATATTTTGCAGTTCCAACTTGTAGAAAAACAGTCTTTGCATTGCATTTGTAATGAAGTTCCAGTCCGATCACTTCATTTTTTCACTTCATTTTACTGCGGATTAATTTTTACACAAGACAGAGTTCGACGCAGGCTTTTCAGAGAGACTGAAAATAAAAGATGATGCAGTGATGACTATATTGGATCCGACAGTAATGTCACAACACACAAGTTCGAGTAACAGAATTTTTACCGTGTGTTGCTTTGTCTGTTACAGATCGCTTGATATGTACTCAGTTTACTAAAAATGATGAACAATAATTTATAAAAATGACATTGTGACAAATGATGGTACATTCATTTATAATTCGTTTACATGAAACACCATAAATCCTGTCAACTATAACTGTGGTAACTCTAATTACACTTTATTTGCCACAACCAAGACTTGTAACGCATATGTAATATGCATAAATGTTTCACAGTTGGCAAATGTTTTAACTATGTACCAACACTAAACTTTCTGTAGTGTCTTTGTTTCAACACTAATATAATGTAATAAAGTACAATACTACCTCGCAAATACATTAGGAATAAATATGAATAAATTCGGGATCAGACTCTGGCTCAAACATTTATGACGAACATCGGAAGATTTCAAAACAATTTCACAAGTGTAATGGTGGGGATGTTGAAAATTATTTTATTATGTAAAACTGTTACCCAGTCATAGCAGAGGGTGTTTACTTCCAAGTCTTGAATGCGGCACGTCTATCAAAACATTGTTTTAAAGAGAGGGTCAAAAACAGGATGGAAAATAGCCCATTACTTCTAAATTATGTTTTTTGTTTAAATTAGGACTCTGTCTATGTTGTGTGCAGGTTTTCTGCAGAAGACCGCTGCCCTGCTGCAGGTGCCGTTAGACGAGCTGCAGTCGTGTCTGACAGTGAGAACTCTGCGCGCTGGCAAACAGAACGTCCTCAAACCTTGCTCTCAGCTGGAGTGTGGTGTCCGCAGAGACTGTCTTGCTAAAGCCATCTATGCACAGTAAGTCACAGACATATACAGATTTAATAAAGATTTTTGTAGAGCTATATTTTATAGATAATGCAGCATGTAGAGTGTTGTGTTATTTATTAAATGCAATATACTTAGGGTTGTCACGATACCAACATTTCTGTAGTAGGTACCAATACCAGTAAAATTTTGCAGTTCTCTGTACCAATTTCAGTACTACATCAAAAACTGTTGAATTAAAGGGATAGTTCACCCTAAAATGAAAAATTAAGTCATCATTTACTCACCCTTGTGTTGTTCTAATGCTGTTCTTTCTTTTTTGGACAACAAAAGGAGATTTAAAAAAAATTTACTGCCATATTATGGCAGTAAATAGCGACCACCAGCTTAAATAAAAAAGATGCAAAAGTATCACAGAATGATCCCATGCCATACGCGTCATATATTCCAAGTGTTCTGGGGGGGTTACGATAACAAACCGAAATTTAAAGGTGCCCTAGAACTTTTTTTTAAAAGATGTAATATAAGTCTAAGGTGTCCCCTGAATGTGTCTGTGAAGTTTCAGCTCAAAATACCCCATAGATTTTTTTAAATAAATTTTTTTAACTGCCTATTTTGGGGCATAATTAGAAACGAGCCGATTTCAGGTTGTGGCCCCTTTAAATCGCGCGCTCTCCGCCCCCAGAGCTCGCGCTTGCCTTAAACAGTGCATAAACAAAGTTTACACAGCTAATATAACCCTCAAAATGGATCTTTACAAAGTGTTAGTCATGCATACTGAATGCATGCGTCGGATTATGTGAGTATTGTATTTATTTGGGTGTTTACATTTGATATTGAATGAGTTTGAGGCTGTGCTCTGTGGCTAAAGCTAACATTACACACTGTTGGAGAGATTTATAGAGAATGAAGTTGTGTTTATGCATTATACAGACTGCAAGTGTTTAATAATGAAAATAGCGACGGCTCTTGTCTCTGTGAATACAGTAAGAAACAATGGTAACTTTAACCACATTTAACAGTACATTAGCAACATGCTAACGAAACATTTAGAAAGACAGTTTACAAATATCACTAAAAATATCATGTAATCATGGATCATGTCAGTTATTATTGCTCCATTTGCCATTTTTCGCTGTTTTCCTTGCTTGCTTACCTAGTCTGATTATTCAGCTGTGCACAGATCCAGACGTTCTGCCCTTGTGTAATACTAACTGCCCTTGTGTAATGCCTCGATCATGGGCTGGCATATGCAAATATTGGGGCGTACACCCCGAGTGTTACGTAACAGTCAGTGTTATGTTGAGATTCGCCTGTTTTCTGGAGGTCTTTTAAACAAATGAGATTTATATAAGAAGGAGGAAACAATGGAGTTTGAAACTCAGCGTATGTCTTTTCCATGTACTGAACTCTTGTTATTTAACTATGCCAAGATAAATTCAATTTTTAATTCTAGGGCACCTTTAATGTATCATTTAACAAAAATTCTGACTTTGGCAGTTCACTCAGACCCAGAAAAACAGAAGTTGTGAGAAATCAAGACTAAGAAAAACGTGACATGAAATACAATAAAAATACTTAAAGGATTAGTTCACTTCAGAATTAAAATTTCCTGATAATTTACTCATCCCCATGTCATCCAAGATGTTTATGTCTGTCTTGAGTCGAAAAGAAATTATGGTTTTGAGGGAAAACATTCCAGGATTTTTCTCCATATAGTGGACTTCACTGGGGTTCAGTGGGTTAGTCTTTGCACATTCGCTTTGTAGACACTGGATCGGTACTTCTGCCTACGTCACGAGTGACCTTTCCAACATGATTACGTAATGCGTGGAGCATCGCAGAGCAGTGCAAGACGAGCATTTGTGGTTAAAAGTATATACATTTTTAATTTTTTTTTTTTAGAAAATGACAGATCATTTTGCTAGATAAGACCCTTTTTCCTCATCTGGGATCATGTAGAGCTCTTTGAAGCTGCACTGAAACTGTAATTTTGACCTTCAACCCATTGAACCCCAGTGAAGTCCACTATATGGAGAAAAATCCTGGAATGTTTTTCTCAAAAACCTTAATTTCTTTTCGACTGAAGAAAGAAAGACATCACATCTTGGATGACATGGGAGTGAGTAAATTATCATGAAATTTTAATTCTGAAGTGAACTAATCCTTTAAAGCGAAACTGAAGAACGGAAGATATTTTTATTATATTGGTGCAAGTATTTCAGTGACCACATATCAAGTTTTTTATTTTTTTTATTTTCAGGCTGTTTGACTGGTTAGTCACTTTCATCAACAACAGTATGTGTGCTGACACTTCCATGTGGTGCAACTTTATTGGTACATATTCTAATTATTTACTCATTTAATTTTAATATATTACTTTTCCAGTCTATTCTGCATATAATTTTAAGATTTTAATGTGTCAAATCACTTATGCACATCTTGTTTTCTAAATGGAATGAAAATACCTCTAAAAAACAATTAATACTTGACTGGTGTCTTCTACAGGCCTGCTGGATGTGTACGGTTTTGAATGTTTCCTCCTGAACAACCTGGAGCAGTTGTGTATTAATTACGCTAACGAGAAGCTGCAGCAGCACTTTGTGGCTCATTACCTGCAGGCCCAGCAGGAGGAGTATGTGACCGAAGGGCTGCAGTGGTCCTTCATACGCTATCAAGACAACCAGGGCTGCCTGGACCTGATTGAAGGCAGTCCCTCCAGCATTTTCTCCCTGCTCAATGAGGTCTGCTTCAACTTCTTTTCTCAGAGAGAAAAAGATGATGACTTTGTAAAAGTATCTTGCATTGTATTGTATTTGAACTTGCATCACAAATATAGTGAATGCCACTACTTATAGCTTAATGATACATATCTGTCTGTCATTCAGGAGTGTCGTCTGAACAGAGCATCGGATGCGAAGCAGTTCCGTGTGCGTCTGGAGAAGGAGCTGTCAGATAATGCCAACTTCAGCTGGGACAAATTCAGCAAAGATCCCCATTTCACTGTGGCCCACTATGCAGGCAAAGTCAGCTACCAGATCGAGGGCATGATGGAGAAGAACAAGGTACAAACTATATAAATAGTTGCATACATAAATATTATGCTGGTCTAAGCTGCACACAATTAAGTATTTTCCTTGGGAAGCACCCGTTCGTGTTTTTGTCTCATTTGCATGCACACGTCCATTTGTTCTGCAGGACCCGGTTCCTCCTGAGCTCATCTCTGTCCTGCAGAAGTCCCAGGATTCATTGCTGCACAGTCTCTTTGCTGACGGTGACCGTGAAAGTGAGGGCTCTAGAGGACACAGCAAAGTGATCACTGTCGTCTCCAAGTTTAAGGTACAGGATTTAAAGAGCTTATGATTTGATCATAGAAAGATTTCATTATTGTGCTTTAGCCTTTAATCATTAAGTTTTACTTTCATATTATAGGATCATATCAGATTATTTCCCAGTCCTTTCAACATCTTTCACACATATATCTGTTATATTCTTGATTGTACAAAGTAGTCAAGGGTCAAGTTTTAAAGTAGACATAAGAAGGTGCTCTGTGAAGTTAAATAAATTGTTTGTTTGTGCCTTTCCAAAATTTTCTAACAGCATTTAAAAAAAAATGCTAGTCATCAACGACAATGTTTAAGACACTTGTTTTACCACAATGGTTGATTGGCAGGCCTTCACTGTTGTCCTTTGTTTATTTAACGCTGTCCACTAAATGGAGTGGATTATTGGGATGTTAATGCAGAATTTTCCTGGGTCAAAAATGGGTCTTCGGTGTGGCAGACGAACACACCTCATTACATAATTGTAATTAACTTAAATCACTCAATGCAGGAAAACCCTGTAATGCCCCTTCAGACTTTTAGAAGAGGGCGGAGCTTTAACAGCTCAACAACAACAAAGCTGGAGAATCTCACGCAGCCAAAATGAGGATTGTCAGTAACGGTGTTCAGCCTTACATTGTTCAAACCGGAGTCGACACTGATGGAGAGACTCAGGAAGAAGTTACAACTTTTAGACGTTTCTGAATGGTTAGGGATAAATTTGTTGCTGTGGAGTTGATTCAACTCATCCACTAGCATGTGCCGTCATGTTCATCTTGTGCAAATCCAGTTGAATTGACTCTCGTTTGTGAAGCAGTCCGGCTTAACATGACGGCATGACAACAACACTCTACTACAACAACCCTTCCTCTTCTCTAAAGCAGCCCATCATGGCCCGCCCCCTTTGTTGCGTGTTCTCAGGGGCGGGGTTTATGTAAATTTTAGGGTTTGTGACGTCACAAACCCGGGAAGAAGCTCATTGTAGTCTCTACCAGCCGTTTGTTGTAGTGCATAAAAGCGATTTCTGTAAAAAAAATGAACTTTGAGCGTCGTAACTTTGCAGATGTTGTTTATGGTCAAACAGCAACATTACACACTAACTAAAGTTAAAAAAGTGAAATCATAATCAAGCACCACTTTAACTTTGATCATTTGTTTGTCTTTTTGTGAATATGCAGAACTCACTTGAAAGCCTGATGAAGATTTTGCACAGCACCACCCCACACTACACACGCTGCATCAAACCCAACCCTGACTGCAGACCGCTCACCTTCAAAAAGGAAGAGGTATGAATAATATATGCATTTCTCAGTTCACTTCAGATCCCCTTAAGAATTTCAGGATGAAGAAGTTTACAGTTCATGAACTGGTTAGTGAGTCTTGGTTGGTTGGGTTTGGTTATTGCTCAGCTTGAGGCCTGTGGGATAGTGGAGACCATAAACATCAGTGCAGCAGGATTTCCCATCAGGTAACGCTACACACATCTCTTACCATACAATCTCTAGACTACATCATACAACTGTTTAAAAGGGAAGACTACTTCCAAGAATTGGTATCACCTCAAGTTTATAGATGTTATTACAGAATTCCCTTCAGAATAAAAATGAAATTGTTCTTTTGTATTATTTGTGCAGGATCCCGTACGGCAGTTTCCTCCAGAGATACGGGCTGATCACAAACAACAGACTAGCAGCACAAATGAATAGAGAGAACAGTACGTGGAACACTAAGTGCACACAAAGTACCGTCTGGTTTTCTTTATCTCTTCTTTAATTCCTGATTCTTGTCTTTTTTCTTTCAGTATCCTCCTCTCATTTCTTCCTGTCTTTTTTTATGAACGCACTTAAAATTATGTGAATCTGAATTCTTCAGGTGAACTACTGCATGCTTATCTGGATATTTTGCGTGCAGTTATGCACTTACTTGCCTTTTCTTGTTCTTCTGTATGTTGAGTTTAAATCTTGGCGTAATCTGACTAATATCTCATGTAGAAATAAATAGGTCTTTGTCCAAGTGTTTGAATTGTTTTGCATGTGTTTTCATGTCACTGCTTGAGGGATGTGGTAAAGATAAGACTTGTTCAAGTTCTAGTTGGTTAAAAACCAATAAAAAAATCAGATTTAAATCTCAGATAAATCAAGTGTGCTCAATCCTGCTTCTGAAGATCTACCTTCGTTCAGAGTCAAGCTCTAATCGAACACAGATAAACCAATTAAGCAAGGTATTTTGAAAATATCAGGTGTGTTGGAGCAGGATTGGAAGTAAAGTCTGCAGGAAGGTGAATTTAGGGGAACAGGACCTAATACCTCATGCCACAAAGAGTCAAAACAAGCTTCTAGCTAATCACGATGCACTAATATGGTGATACGAAAGAGCTTGAATTTAGTTGCATTAAGGCAAGACACTACAGGTGAATAGAGTAAATACTATTAGAAATCACCATACTTCCCCAGTTGATTAATCTCCGTACATTAGACAATATTTTTGTATTTTTCTGTATAATTTTGTTGACAAATTACAGTTAAGGTTTTTACAGAGGGGATTTTCTCTCTTTTTATCACCCCATAAATCAGAAAGTACTGTCAACAGCCAAATTTTTATTTCTTTTGTTTTCCATGTTTTAGGAAATAAAATGTTATTTAAATCAGGCAAATGAAATTAAAACAAATCCCTCTGTAAAAACCTGAAATGGTAAAAGTTTGGTGTTAGTGCTGCTAAAGTGGAGATTTCACACTCATTTTGAGAAAACGGACTTTAAAGATGCTGTATGTATTGTAATTGAAATCTACTGATGCACATAGATAAAGTTAAATGTGTATTTTAAATGTTTTCTTTCTCCTAGTCTGAAAGAAGACATGTTATGGATGTAAAATAGGCCAAAATCGTCTAGTGCATGAAAAAAAATACTTGCTTTTACATGTAGTCTTGCCTTAAAGACCACACCCCTGTGGTGAAAATCAAGTGTTTAATGTTGTTTATATGTCTATGTGGTGATTTAAATGTTTTAAGACAAAGCATGTGCAAATTCATCAGTCAACACCATTGCTGAGTATTTTCTCCTCAAAACTGCAGTGATCTAAAGACGGCCTCAAAAACACAAACCACCCCTTTTCCTCCCGTCACAAACTTATAACCAATCCTGTCAATGTGCAGGGCTTTTCCTATCATTATTTCTAAGGATGCTGATTGTTAGAAGGCAGCTGTCTGACTCTGAGATGGCGAACGGGAACATGGTTTGTGTAACATTAGCAACATATCATTAGCTGTTTGCATCCGGGATATCAACAAACATGTCTGTGATTGGCTGCATTGCTCACTGCTGCAAAAACGCATCATAAAGAGAAACATTTGACGTTCTCCAGAGTGCAAACACAAATATGATATTATTGAGGGTGCTCTTGCTTTCGTTTGAGGGTTTTATCACCCTCTTCTTCTTCTAAATCAATTTCTGATTCAAACATATATGGCTGAATTAAACCAATATTTCCACTTGCCGTTTGTGTATACAGTTGAGTGAGTGGATCAGGTAGTCCGAGCTGGAGTGAGTGAGTGGAGGCGGGGCTAATTTGCATATTCATGAATATGCGTATTCAAAATGAAGCAATGGTGTAGAGTTAGAGTCAAGCTATTAAGGTGAAATTATTTTCACAGGAAATTTTTTTTTAAATATGTCATTTTGATTATTAAAGATAAGTTTTAAGGGGTAAAATGATTGACTGCAGGGGGACTTTAAAACACAATAGAAGTATCATAAATGTGATTTCTAAAGCTCAGCTCTTTCCCACAGGCCCTGAGATGAGCGATCAGGCTGTTCTGGGATCTGCTGTAGAGGATGTCTCAATGTAGTCCTCAAGAGACACTCCACCCTTAGCCCTGATGACAACAACAACATGGTGCATTGTGGGAGGACCAAAGTCTTTCTCACACACTCTCTGGTAAAGCATGCTCTCTGATGACTTATGATTGTAAGGCGATTGGTAAAATGCCCAATTGCTGTGAGGCAGCTGTTGAAAGTTCACTAAACTCTTTGGCCCCGTTTCACCCCATCTCACCTGATGCAATCACAAGCAGTTTGATGTCAGTAGTTATTATATCATGTGTTGTGCAGTTGGAGATGCTGGAGGAGCACAGGAACAGGGCACGCTCACAGAAGGCATTCAGTATCCAGTGCTGCTGGCGCAGATACCAGCAACGTCAGCGCAACCTCAGGACACAGGCTGCCACCCGCATACAAGCAGGTCAGGATTTACCATCTTTACTTTGTGATTACAGGCATACTGGTTGTATACTGGTTGTATACTGGTATCTGACAGGGCTCCAAGTTTTGGGAGGAATATTTTTAAAAGCTATTTTTCTAATAAAAGTTGCAAATGTGATTTTTAAGAATCCAGGTTTGTTTTTATTGTTTGAGGGGTGTGCAATTTGGCCAAAATTTTGTGATTATATCTCAATATAATAATAATAATATAATAATAATAATAATAATAATAATAATAATAATTATTATATTATTATTATTATTATTAAGAGATATTACTGTTGTAATATTTCACTGTAAAAATTTGAGTAATAATAATAATAATAATAATAATAATAATATGGCTATATAATGTATTATTATTATTACTATTATTACTAATTAAAAATATAAAATATTACTATTATTGGATATTATACTAAATATATCTACTATAAAAAATAATAATAAAAAAAAAAAAATATATATATATATATATATATTACTACTGTAATATTTCACTGAAAAGAAATAATAAATAATAATTAATAATAAAAAAAAATGAATAATAAATATTAATATTGTAATATTTCACTGTTAAAAAAAGAGTAATAATATCATACTTCAAATGGCTAAATATTTTATTATTATTATTATTTTTTACTAAATATAAATATAAAATATTACTATTATTAGACTATTACTATTACTAACATTACTAAAAATACATATTATACTACTACTGTAATATTTAACTGAAAAATTAAAAAAACAGGAATAATATTTATAATGTAAACTCTCTTTTTTACATTACGACTGTGAAATTACAATACTAATTTTATTCTTCAATTTCAAATGTTAACCATCAAACTTTTTGACGTAAACCACAGGGAGCCCTAAAAGCTTATTTTTGTTGATAAGCACTTCTCATTATAAGCAAGGGAAGATGGTTGCCATATATATAAACAGTTTATATATAATAATATAATATAATATAATATAATATAATATATAATATAATATGGTTGGCAACCATCTTCCCATGCATATAATGCTGAATATTTTTTGTTTGTTTAAATTGCAGCCTTTGTAATTTGATAATCACACTAAGCCATATCACATTTTTTTTAATTCTGATTTTTGTGCAGCCCTAATAACAGATGATCTTGTTCTTGACATTTCAGTTATTGCTAAACCTTAAGGGTGTGTTATCAGCTGGTTGTGTTCCCCTTAAGTTTGAAAGACACCTTAGATAGCATAGAGATAAACTGCACAGGCAAAAAGCCATTATTCTTCAGGAAAAGACCCGGTCTTATCTGTAGTGACAGTCCATGTCTCCTCTCCTCTGCTTGGCTAAAGAAGCAGTCATCTGCTGTGCGTCTAGACAGCGACACCTGATCACCTTCCTCCTGATTATCCCTTAAACTCAGAACAGAACAGATAGAGCTCCCCTGAGCCAAACACCTGCTTCACTGAGATCAGTAAAGCCAAAAGATAACTGTGTCACAGTATGATCTCGGGGAAATAAGTGTGTCATGTAATCAGACCACACCACACTAATGAATTATTAACTATTTAATTAAACTATTTAATTTATCTTTAAAATGTAATCAAACAAAAACTTTATTTTTGGCAAACAAACTGACAATAGTTTAATGTTTGAAGTGGCTTTCAGAGCAGCTCTGCGGATGAAGTTCATGTCCCCGTATCGTGAGACGGCAGACGCTAAAAACAGAGCATCACACATTCTTGAGTGTCTAATAGACAAAACCGCCAATCAGTCACAAAGAGACAGATGCAGACTTCATATTTAAATAGCAGTCTTTTTATGGTTTAATATTTACAGACATTAGTTCATATCACAAGTTGATTCATTCTACAGACCTACTTTTGATTTATTCATCCACAATTTGCCAAATTCTGTGACATTCCATTTAATGCAGTAAATTCCTTTTTTATGACTGGATTGCAAATTTTCCACATTGTGTAAGTCATATTGGGCCCTACAGTGGGAACCTTTTGAGTTTATAAATGTCATGCTTCTTTACAGTTAATCATTTAGCAGATGCTTTTACAGAATGAATATTCTAGGATAAATGGCTCTATCCAGTATTCATATAGTATTATTTAGTGTTTTAATCTTTCTTTACGTGTATCTTTATCACAGGTGTGAGATCCTGGTGGGTCAGAAGAAAAATTAAGAAATGGCACAAAGCTGCATCGGTCATACAAACCAAATGGAGGCGCTGGAGAGTAAGCATTGTGCTGATTTTTAATTTTATTAATAACAGTGTTTGGCAGGACAAACAGACATATTACACACTTAAAGGAAAACATTAAAAAGCATCATGACCCCTTTAATACAAGTATATTATCAAAAATGGTGGTAATCAAATGATTGCATAAAACTTTAACAATTGAATTCATCTTTTAAAATGTATCAAATGAAGATTTAACAATTCTTTTTATTTTTTGGCAAATAAAGAATGCAAACTAAATGTTCCATTTAAAAATGTCACATTACAGAAATAAAACACTGTTTCAGGCTGACTTCAAATGTAGATTGATTTAGCTTAAATCATCTGTGTTTTGTGCCCTTTTTAATATATATATTTTTGCATTCCTTCTCGAAAGGCATGGATGGATGCATTAGCTGAGGCAGAACTGGATGATGCTGAGGATTTTATGGAGGAAGAATCATCTGTGTTGCCGAAGCTGGATCCTCTGCTGAGGGAAAGAGGCTCCGTGCAACTCTCCAGCATCCAGGAGCCTGTCATGGTCAAAGCGTGGCCCATCGGGCTGGCGATAGCCTCTGCTCCCTCCATCACTGTGTCTCTGACTGCCTCTGGTTTCCAGCGGATCATGTCCATGATGGCCTGTCTGAAGATCCCATTCAGACACGGTGAATACAAAGTAGAGACCAACCAGTTTGACCAGGGTGTGGCGTCTATCAGAGCTCAGCCACGGGTAAGAGACATTTACAATATACTAGTTAACTGAGATTACCGAAAACAATTTAATAATAGTTTTAGTTAACAAATATAGCTGCAACAGCCATAAAGGGGCCAGGCACAAAGAAGCAAGCAAGAAGTAAAATCATCAGTAAAATATAACATTTTATATATAACATGTTATACAACAATATAACATCAGCCATAGACTCGCAAAGCAGAAGAAGAAGAAGAACACCAACAGATACAATAGATGCCATCAAGCCTTCGGTGCTTGGCCCCTAATATAGCACTGTTTGTAAATCAGGTTTACTCAGAGGTGGATAGTTATAACATTTTAATGTGAGATTACAAAAACAAACATTTTCTATGGTATTTTGATTTTCATGCATGAATCTTGAAATGACCTGAAATATTGCTTTAATTGCTTTGTCTGATTAAGCAACCCTGTTTGTTTTGACAGGGGTCCATTAAGATGCATATGCAGAGATCTCCACTGCTCTACGCTGACAGACACCCAGTGCACAACACAGATGTGGTGACCGGATTCAACCAGATCTTGCTGGAGAGAACCTGACATCAATGTTAAAAGCTTTCATGCAATCAATGCACCTTTGAAATACACTACATTAAGTGATATTAAACATTTAGCTGCCTTATTGTTAGTGCAATTCAGTGTTTAGTTGTATTTACTCTCAGCACGAAGCACAAGTGCCTTTTAATTCTCCTGTAGAGTGTTTTATAACTATTTATACAACAGAGCTTCCATTTTATACTAGTATTTTGTGTTATGATTTAAATAATGTTTATTGCACAGATTGAAAGTGATATTTATAGATAAGAATGTGCTGCTGATATATCCCAAATTTGGGTATTTAATTTGATTTATATTAATATCAGTGTACAAACTGATAAAATAACAGGCTTTAAAGGGGTTATATGTAAGAATTTATGCATTAATCATTTTTCTTTTTATTGCCAATGTGTGAACAGCTTGTAATGAAACTTAAAAAAACGAGACCTTCCCAGAGTTCCTAGGTTGTCTATGAAAGCCTGTAGACTGATTTGTATGTGAAGGACGTTTTTGCCGGGAAAATCCAGGATTTGTCGTTGACGTGAAACGAATGCTTATACAATGTTCAGGATAAAATGCTGAAAGAGCCGTTCTGTACTGTAATGACAATGTGTCATACAAAGGACAGGTATTCATTCAAACTATAGTCTCACATAGATCTATATAGTCTATAGCAGTGTTTCCCAACCTGAAATCCCCAGGCACACCACTATACAAAAAAATTGCACAAACATGCATTGCTTCAAATGGTATATAAAAACTAGATATTATTTTAAAAGTAGTACTTGCATGTGAAACTTGAGCTTAAGTCAGGTAGAAAGTTAGGAACACAACAAGGTCATAGTATGATGTTGTTGGTGATAAAACAAATTTATATATCATCGCTGTCGGGCGGAAAACTCGTATTTAATTGAACACTGTCATCGATGTTGGTATTGTGGCTTTATGGTCAGACGCGTGCATGTCATTATAATGATAACATTTTATGACAATCAGGCTCAAATTGAGTTACGAGGTTTCTGACCAGCGAATGACAGATTTTGTCTGTCGCTGAAACAGCCGCATCTGAGGCAGATGGATATAAAGTTTATTGTAACTTATGGGCGCTCACAGTCTTCTTGTTGAAATCTCACAATACACAAAAGATCAAGCGCTATGCACAAGATATTTAAAACAGTATGCTTTAACTAGACGGCAAACACTATAAGACTGTTCTCTGCTCTTCAATTACAAAAAACATTAGTCCTTATGGACATGGTTTTTATTGAGTAAAGAAAACGCTGTACTTACGCAAACATCAGTTCTTTATTTACCATTGCATTGCAAACAAGTAAAGATGTCCGATTCCAAACTTTGCGCAGCACATTCTAAATGGAGGCGGGGTGGAGTTGTGAGGTTTGACTGACAGTTTGAGGAGCCATTTGTGTTACGAGGTTTAGTCACAACCTCTTTTAAATGCTTTTTATTGGTTAAATATTTGTAAAACCCACATACAGACGTAAAGGATCACCAGTAGTAGTATTAATTTTATAAAATAATGATGAAATATAGAGATACAAGGCCCGACAGCACGATGATATCTTGTTTGTAGCATTGATTTTTAGTTATTTTTGGTATGCATGAGCAATAAGTCACTGGCTGCAGTTCACTTAACGGCCACAGGTGTCGCTAATAATGAGTTCTTCATATAGCCCCTTGAAAACATGTTACAATTATATTAATGATTTGAAATAGAATATAATAACTGAGAGAGATAATGGAGAATATAGTATTGATAAACACTATTATTATTACAGGTTTTGTACACTTTGCTTGGTATCTTTTTCTATTCATTAACTTTATTCATTGCACAATGTAAGACATGAAACACTACATGATAAAATACTGGGAAAAGTTATAGTTTTGGCATTGCTGTTGATGCTCTTACCAAAGCAATCTGAATTATTGTATTATTTGCATATGTTCTGTACTTCTCAATTTTGTCAGATTACTTTTTACCGCTTTAGACTTAAATGTATTTTCAGACACCGACTGTTCATGAACAACATTCCTCCTTAAATCGGGGCTACAAGGTGTTTTTGATTATGAAACATTTAATTGCATGTGCAAAAAGTGTATTTATGACCAAACATAATATTTCTGTAGATTTCTAATCTCAGGGCATTACTCAACATATCTTTTTTGTTTGTGCTCAGGTACAACATGTGGTTCTACAAACTTTGAAATTGAAATAAAAATCATTAAAAATCATTCTGTTTTTGGTTTCTTTTTACACATTCTGTAGTTATAAAAGGCATGATGGTGTGTAATTAATTACCGGCTGTAATATTGAGTGTGACGACACAAAGGCTCAGTAAGAAAACATGCATTTTCAACAAGCATTTCTAAATACTAAATGCTACAAAGGTTGAGAGCTGTTTTAGTTTATTTGACAGACATGAGTCTAAATTACTCAGTTTCTGTTTAAGCCTCTGAAGAACAGAGTTTTGTGAATGCTGTCATTACTCTAACGATAGATTGTATTCAAAAGAAGCTTGTTTAGTACATTATTACATCAACATTTGTGCACAAAACCCAAGTGCAGTCAGTGCTGGACTGAATCAATGCATGTGTTTCAGTCTGATAAAGGTCGTTTTTATGGTAATTGTATAGATGCTGACTAAAAAGTATCATGGTAAAGGTACTTTTACTATACTAATTGGTCAGAGGGAGGAGAAACAAGAACAGTATAGTGCCAGGGTTATTATAGTTGACTAAAACCACAAAAACAATTCCGTTACTTAAAAAAAAAAAAACTTATTTCAGCTAGTGGCTAATTTTAATTTATTTAGTTTAATTTGATGTACTAAATAAACAAACTATTGAAGCTTGTTTCCACCACTGAATAATAATTATTAAAAAAAAAGGTAGTTGACTTTCTTGCAATTCTGTTTTTTTCCCTCAGAACTACGAAATATAAACTTAGAATTGCGAGAAAAGTCCGAATTACAAGATATAAACTTGTAATTGTGAAAAAAAAGTCAATTTGAGATATAACACAATTGGAGAAAAGTCAAAATTACAAGATATAAACGTAATTGCGAGAAAAAGTCAATTGGGAGAGTTAAACTCGTAATTGCGAGAAAAAAGTCAGAATTGGGAGAGTTAAACTTGTAATTGCGAAAAAAGTCAGAATTGAAAGAAACTCGTAATTGCGAGAAAAAAAATCAGAATTGCAAGATATAACTTGTAATTGCGAAAAAAGTCAGAATTGAAAGAAACTGTAATGCGAGAAAAGTCGAATTGCAAGATATAAACTTGTAATTGCGAAAAAAGTCAGAATTGAAGAAACTCGTAATTGCGAGAAAAAAAGTCAGATTTCGAGATAAACTTGTAATTGCGAGAAAAAAAATCAGAATTGCGAGATAAACTCGTAATTGCAAGAAAAAGTCAGAATTGCAAGATATAAACTTGTAATTGCGAAAAAAAAAGTCGAATTGAAAGAAAACTCGTAATTGCGAGAAAAAAGTCAGAATTGGGAGAGAAACTCATATTGTGAAAAAGTAAGAATTGTGAGATATAAACTTGTATTTGCGAAAAAAAAGTCAGAATTTAAAGTAAATCGCAATTGTGATAAAAAAGTCAGAATTGCAAGATATAAACATAATGCGAGAGAAAACTCGTAATTGCGAGAAGTCAGAATTGCGAGAGATAAACGCGTAATTGCGAGAAAAAAGTCAGAATTGCAGATAAAAAACTTGTAATTGCGAAAAAGTCATAATTGAAAGATAAACTCGTATTGCGAGAAGAGTCAGAATTGCGAGAGATAAATGTGTAATTGCGAGAAAAAAAGTCAGAATTGCAAGATAAAAAACTTGTAATTGCGAAAAAGTCATAATTGAAAGATAAACTCGCAATTGTGAGAAAAAAGTCAGAATTGCAAGATATAAACTTGTAATTGCGAAAAAGTCATAATTGAAAGATAAACTCGTAATTGCGAGGAAAAAAAGTCAGAATTGCGAGATGTAAACTATTTTAGTTTATTTGCCAGACATGAGTCTAAATTACTCGGTTGTTTCTGTTTAAACCTCTGAAGAACAGAGTTTTGTGAATGCCGTCATTACTCAAACGATAGATTGTTTGTATTCAAAAGACGCTTGTTTAGTACATTATTACGTCAACATTTGTGCACAAAACCCAAGCTGTACTGATCTGATGCATGTGTTTCAGTCTGTGTTCATTAGGAATCAGTCCATATGTGGCAGTTCAATAAAATCAGTATTCGTCATCGTCGTCATTCTCTGTTTCTGTAGGTTCAATGATTTTTAAGCACTGATCAGCGAGCTCCACGAACAGCGGCTCCTGCATGGCGTTTTTCATGGCTTTGGCTTTATTTTCAGCCGAGTCCACTGACATCATTAACTGCCGGAGATGAGGATTCCTCAACAGACCCTTCAGCGCCTCCGAGTCTCCTGCGTGAATGAGAAACATCTGTAATGCTGCTCTCACAGAAACAGAATAGAAGATTGGCATCATTTCATACCGAGCTGCTGAAGTTTCTGTAATGGCACTTTGTCAGTGTGACTGTCTTCATCAAGCAGATCCTCAACAATCCACGGCTGTTCAGCTGAAATCAAATGAAATATGGCTGATATGCAACTAAGTTTCAAGGTGATGTTGGTATCCAATCTATAACATGCCAATCATTTACTCACCGCTGCTCACCGTCACTGGTGTTTGACTGCTGGAGACAGGATCTGATTCTTTAGTTGGGTGACATGAATCTATGAGAGCGAGGAGAAATAAAGACTTACATAAGAGTTGTCTTTGATGTTTTTTGACAATCAGTGTGTATAAGACACAAAGTAACTAATAATAACTAATAACTGATGACAAACTTTGCTGTTGGCTTGACAAAGCCAGGTCTGAAAGTTTAAAATAACTTTGAATAGCTTGAAGTTTAAAGGTTTTACTCTGAGAAAGTCAGAACATTTTTACTAGCATGATTTAACATGTTGCTTACATGTTTTAACACACATTGTTATGCTGCCTTCACATGCTCTGAATTATTGTAAATAAGAGTTTCCTAGGTAATTGCACATGAACACATGTGCAATTACCTCGAAACTTGAATGCAATGAGCTCATCACGATTTCAGAAGTGTAAATTTTCAAATTTCCGATCACATGTGAATTAGTAGCTGCGTCTCATTTCGAGGGCTGCGTCCTCCTGAGGTCGCATTTGAAGGCTGCATAAGTCATCGAGGCGGTCTCATTTGAGAAAAGTAACCATTAGATTGTAAAGTACGAAAGAAATTACAGTAGGGGAGAGTGGGGTAAGATGAGCCAGTGGGTAAGTTGACCCACCCCCCTGTATCTTGGCAACTAAATTAAGCTAGTGTTTTATCTTACCCCACGATAAGGCAATGAATTTAAGTTAAATCTGAAGTATAAACTGGTAATATTATATAAATGTAATATTTATTTTTGAGTTTATTTGATAGGAACAGTGTACAAATCCTTCTCTGATACGAACCAGAGGATGTTTAATCATATATATCTTTCCACCTGTAGTCTCTAATGGCCTAACATGGTCGACATTGCAGCAAAACTACCATGTCAAGAACCTTTTGACTAAAATGTTTATTAGTTTATTTAAATATTTATTGTAAAAATGGCTCATCTTACCCCACTCACCCCTATTTTACAATTCACAATGAATAGCAATCAATTTTTTTAACGGTTAATTTTCTTAAATAAGACATCATTGATGATGTATGCAGCCTTTAAATGTGACCTCCGGAGGACGCAGCCTTCGAAATGAGACACAGCTAGTGTTTTAACATGTTGTTATCATTAGCATATTTGCTAAGATGATTTAACACATTGCTATTATTTTTAACAAGTTGGTAACAAACATGTTGTTAACATGATCAGCATGTTGTTAGTATGTTGCTTGCATGATTAGCATGTTGCTAGCATGATAACGGTTGCTAATGACTTAACGCATTGCTAGCATGAGTAGCATTTTGCTAACATGATTTAGCATGTCGTTAGCATGGTTTAGTATAATCATTTTGTTAACATGTTTTAACATTTTGCTACATGATTTAAAACATTGCTAGCATTATTAGCATTACTCGCAATTATGAGAAATAAAGTCAGAATTGCGAGATGTAAACTAGCAATTGCGAGGAAAAACGTCAAAATTTCGAGATATAAACTCGCAATTACGAGAAAAAAGTCAAAATTGCGAGATGTAAACTAGCAATTGTGAGAAAAACATCAAAATTGCGAGATATAAACTCGCAATTACGAGAAAAGTCAAAATTGCGAGATGTAAACTAGCAATTGCGAGAAAAAACATCAAAATTGCGAGATATAAATTAGCAATTGCGAGAAAAACATCAAAATTGCGAGATGCATGTTGCTAGCATGAATAAGCATGTTGTTAACGTTTTAACATGTTGTCTCAGAAATTTAGTCTCAGAAGAAGAAATAGTAGATCAGTATGTCGACTTTGTCAAGCCAACATAATTTCTAACAAAAATTGCATATCTAGTAGTAGTATTATTATGTTATTATCGTTAATAATAATAATAATAATAATAATAATAATCAATTATCTAATTTAATATATTTAAAATATATGAAGTTAAAAATATTTAAAATAATGATAATCAAATTTGGATAAAGCATCTGCTATATATGTAAATGTAAATATTTATCAATAGAAAACTGGACTTACCATCATCTTTGTGTCTTTTAAAACAACTCACTGAACAACTAGACGAGAAAGAAATGTGTTATTTATCAATTATTGTAGTATCCGAAAGCAAAAGTGAGCTGATAAAGTTGTTGATGATATAAACTGGCAGTTATTTACTGAATTTACAGTCGAACATGAATAAACGACTTACTATCTGATTCTGCAGGCTGGACATCTGTATTTAGGAACATGTTCGCTGCAAACTCCACACAACTGCATAACTGATTTAGAAAATCGACAAGCTGTGAAATAAACAAATAGATGTCAAATATCTTGTAGTTACTGCTGGAAACACGTGCTTCTGTTGTTGACAGCGTGGGACTTTTAACTCATTTCCGCGTCGCTGTAGCGAACACTTCCGGTGTAGAGTGCTGAGGTCACAGTGTCCTTCCCCACGTGTGTGTATGTCAGTGTGATCAGGGATCAGCAGCGCGAGCACCTCCGAACCGAACCGCCGTCATGCTGAAGTCTGTGAGTCGCGCAGTTCAGCTCGCAGCCCGTCTGTCCAGCAGGAGCTCCGCGCCGTCCGCTCCCGCCATCAGACCCGCGCTACACCTCAGCAGAACCTTCACCAGATCCATCTGGAGCCTGAGCAACAGCGGACCGGCGTCAGGCTCCAGGCCGAGGCTGCTCACAGCGACACGGGCTCTGCCGACAGTGTCCTGCGGCTGCGGGAGTCTGCATACTGAGGGTAAACGCTCCTTCACAGACACACGAACTAAAAAGTACCATGGTAAAGGAAGTTTTTATGGTAACTGTATAGACGCTTATTGAAAAGTACCATGGTAAAGGTACTTTTACTATACTACTATACTAAGTGGTCAGAGGGAGGAGAAACAAGAACATTATAGTGACAGGCTTATTATAGTTAACTAAAACCACCAAAAACAATTTCTTTACTTAAAAAAAAAAAAAAAAAAAAATATATATATATATATATATATATATATATATATATATATATATATAATAATTATATATAATATAATATATTTAAAAAAGTATTTCAGGTGGCTAAGGCAAATATTTGCCTTATTTTAATTATTTAGTTTAATTTGATGTACTAAATAAGCTATGGAAGCTTGTTTCCGTAACTGAATAAAAAATAAAAAATGTAATTGATTTTTATCTAACAATTCTGACTTTTATTCTCAGAACTGTGAAATATAAACTCGCAATTGCAAGAAGAAAAAGCCAGAATTGCGAGAAAAACGTCAGAATTTCGAGATGTAAACTCGTAATTGCGAGAAAAGTCAAAACTGCAAGATATAATTAGCAATTGTGAGAAAAAAGTCAGAATTTGAGATATAAACTCACAATTGCGAGAAAAACGTTAGAATTTCGAGATATAAACGCGCAATTGCGAGAAAAGCGTTAGAATTTCCAGATATAACTCGCAATTAAAACTCAGAATTTCCAGAATCGCATTACGAGAAAAACGTCAGAATTTCGAGATATAAACTCGCAATTACGAGAAAAAAAACAGAATTTCGAAATATAAACTCGCAATTACGAGAAAAACATCAGAATTTCGAGATATAAATTCACAATTGTGAGAAAAACAAAAATTGCAGATATAAACTCGCAATTACGAGAAAAAAGTCAGAATTTCGAGATATAAACTCGCAATTACAAGAAAAAAACGTCAGAATTTCGAGATATAAACTCACAATTGTGAGAAAAACATAAAAATTGCGAGATATAAACTCGCAGTTACGAGAAAAAAGTCAGATTCGAGATATAACTCGCAATTACGAGAAAAAAAGCCAGAATTGCAAGATATAAACTCGCAATTATGAGAAAAAAGTCATAATTGCGAGATGTAAATTCATAATTGTGAGAAAAACATCAAAATTGCGAGATATAAACTCGCAATTATGAGAAAAAACGTTAGAATTTCGTGATTATAAACTTGCAATTATAAGAAAAAAGTCAAAATTGTAAACTCACAATTGCAAGAAAAGTCAAATTTTTGTTATAAACTCGCAGTTGTGAGGGGGAAAAAAAATTGTCAAAATTGCGAAATAAAGTCACAAATTAACTTTTAATTTATTTTATTCCGTGGCGGAAACAAGCTTCCATAATAAACGCTATAGAGATATTTTAAAAAAACAAAAACGAATAAAAATGTCAAAAAACAACTAAATTACTAACTAAAATTAAAATGCAAACAGAAAATAACACCTAATTCAAAACTTTCAATAAAAAGTTACCAGGTTAATTCCATGATATTAAACATGATGATGTCATATCCTGCAATATTTGCATATGCGTTATCAGAGCATCACAACAGCTGAACTTGAGATTGAATAACGGATGAACAGCACGTCATCTTAACCAACCAATGAGATCTCCTTCATTAGTAGTGTTGTTAGTAAAACATTCATGTGTGTGTCTTCATTCTTCAGGCGATAAAGCGTTTGCAGAGTTTCTCACAGATGAAATCAAAGAAGAAAAGAAGATCCAGAAGAACACGAATCTTCCTAAAATGTCCGGTGGATGGGAGCTTGAACTGAACGGCACAGAAGCTAAACTCGTCCGCTCCGTGTCTGGAGAAAAGTAAGAACGTGTTTCATTTAGACAGTCTCATTTAAATAATTCCCACCCAAAATAAAGGGGCGGGGCCTGGTTGAGTGAGTTAGTAGTGTGTTGAAACTGGTGGTTACGGTAAGGGGTGGGATATTTCCCAAACACACTTGAAGCGCTTAACCAATCACAACACACTGCTCCACAGAGTCACCATCACTTTCAATGTGAACAACAGCATCCCGCCACAGCTGGAAGAAGAGCCGGAGCAAACGCAGAAGGTTCAGGAGGAAGAGGTATCATCGATTCACATTCATGCTGTAAAACACACAAGGTTATGATGTAACATCATATGAAACTAGCTACCTAACTTCCTTAAACTGTGGAAGTTGTTTAATGATTTTAATTGTCTTATTTTAGGCCCCCTTGTAAAAGAAGCACTGCTTTAAAGACGTTACATAATTGACTCGCTTTTACCTTTTCATGTTTTTAATACGTTTTTTCTGTGTTTTTTTAGCCTGACATTGTCTCGACGCCCAACTTTGTGGTTGAGGTGATCAAACAGGGCACAAAGAATTCACTAGTGTTTGACTGTCATTTCCCCGAGGATGAGGTGGGTTTCATTCCTCTCGTTTTTGTGTTTTCTGCAGTTTGAGTTTATGTTAGTGTGACTGGGAAGGTCCATCTGTCACACGGAGCGTGCACAATGTTTTCTCATTCATCTCACACAGTCACTGGATTTCATATCCAAAGCTTTTTGTCCCTGAGCAGACCGGCCACGGTGAGGGTGAGGAGGAGAGCGACATCTTCGCCATCCGTGAGGTCAGTTTCCAGCCGGAGGGAGACGCGGACTGGAAGGAAACCAGTTACACACTCAACACAGACTCCCTGGACTGGGTTAGTCGAGTCACCTTCATTTCTACAGCGCTTCATACACTAATGCAGCTTCACAGTGATAAACAGGAAAAGAACAGTTAATGCTGCAGAGTTTGTCACAAATACAGTTTCAGCTGTATATCAGCTCTAGATTGTCCTTATTCAGCTCAATAACAGTTACAAAACTTCATCCATTATGAAACACATCTGTCATTTTCTTTCACACCGCTAGAGGGCGCATAATGTATTTGTGTTGTCTAGTAGTCGACACAGAGTTGTGTGTGAAGAAGGCCAAACAAACTCTTTTGACAGTGATGAAATGGTGCGTTAGTGTTCATTCCACTTTTTCAGCAGCGCTGGTTCCGGAAAGATTTTTTTCCCATTCATTTTTCCCTTAGGATTTAAAAAAGTTTGTTAAAGAGTTATTAGCCATGAACCAAACCAATCAGCCTCAAGGAGAATCACAACACTACAAACTTTGATTTGAAGCAAAAAAGTTTTTGAAAATACAAAGGTACAAGACTGTGTTCTTAAGGTCTTTAGCGAGGGAAAGAACTACAGTCCCGTGAAGCGTTGTGAACGGAATAAATTTGTCAATTTTTGATGAATAAATAAAAGTAGATCAGTACACTTAAATCAGATCACAATATAGACTAGTGTCTGTGAATATGAAACCGCAAAAACACTATTGAAATATGAATCCTGCATGTTCTGTGTGTCTCTGTGTGAATTAATCACATTTTTTCTTCCATGTTTTAATTTTAACAGTAAAGCTCAGTTGTGCAACACTGTTTGACAAAAAAGTTTAATGTCATATGATTAAAAGATAAAATAAATTAATGTTTTATGCCTTCATTTGATTGCCAGAAAAATTAAAATAGACAACACAGATTTCTGAAAAAACAAAACATTTTATAGAAATTAATTAAAAAAAAAAAAAAGATAAAAGATGCTGTTTATGAATTCATTTAATTAGACATGCTTTTTGGTTATTAAAATTTAATTAAACTATTAAAATTGAATCCAGAAAACTTAAAACAGAATTTAGTAAAAAATAAAATGGAATTTGAGGAAGAAAAAAAAAGTAAACTTTTAACAAATTGTTGTTAAATTTTATTAGTTTCATGATTTCAATTAATTAGACATGATTTTTGATTACTAAAATTTAATTTAAACATTAAAATGGAGTCAAAGAAAATTTAAACAGGGAAAAAACGGAATTTAGAAAAAATAAAATGGAATTTGAGAAAAAGTAAAACAGATTTTTATTTAATTATTT
This sequence comes from Culter alburnus, assembly GCA_028476615.1. Taxonomy (NCBI): domain Eukaryota; kingdom Metazoa; phylum Chordata; class Actinopteri; order Cypriniformes; family Xenocyprididae; genus Culter; species Culter alburnus. The sequence continues at coordinate 218,374 of JAOTNS010003255.1, read as the reverse complement.
ATTTTTTTAGTTTATTGCAAAATATGCATACAAACATTTAATTGAAAGTATTTTGAGAGCTTAGAGAGATCGACTCGATTACATCAGTGCTTCATGGGAGTGGGCGGAGCTAATGAGATCTTTTAGTGCATGTTGCTTGTTTCCACTCTCTAATTGGTGTAATTATATACAGCATCATGGGTAATGTAGTTTTTCACCAGGAATTCACTATTATTTTGAAAATAAGCTGAAATAATGTGGGCTGACAGATTCAACGGAAGCAAATACTATCGATTAACAACCCTGGAGCTCACAATAGGTCTATAAACATTTTTAAGGGTTTATAAGTTGTTGTTTAAAATCAATTTCCCTATGGAGAAATTTTTTAAAAAATTTTTCTGGAACCCGACTGCTGCGATCTATTGATTGGTTTTGTAAAGTGCATAAAATATCCGTTTTTCTTTATTTTTTTTGTTTGTTTTTGAGCAAAGAAACAGACAATAAATGGATTGGAATATCCAACTTTATGTTCAACACATGGCATTTTATTTTTAATCTGTTCAAAAAACAATCTAAAAACAGGACAAATTCATAGCTACATGCAGTGTCATTATTCAGTAAGTCTTTGTTTATAAGTGCACAAAACCATGTGTGTTTGAAATGATAGAAACAGATGAGAATGTTTGTCCAATGCACTGAACAAGCTCTTGCCTTGCTGTGGCAGTAACAAACTCCATTGAAAATATAAACACAGCTGCGACCTCTGACTCTTTAGGCCCTGTATGACCATCTGATGGACTTCCTGGCTGACCGCGGCGTCGACAACGCGTTTGCAGACGAGCTGATCGAGTTGAGCACGGCACTGGAGCATCAGGAGTACATCAAGTTCCTGGAGGAGCTCAGCACTTTCGTCAAATGCAAATAATCTGTGCGCTGTTTGTACGGTCGAGATTTATCCCAAACTTTGAGATACTTCTGGTTCTGATGTGATGACAGAATGAAGATGAAGGCAGAACAGTTTTGTATTTAATTTTATATAATTTTTTCAAGTTATGTGCACACCGGTTCAAATGTCAGATGGCTTTACAGGTCGAGAATGTGAAGTAAACATTCATGAGAAATAAAACTGAGGATATATTGAGCCGTTTGTCCTGATTTACCTTCACTATAATAGAGTTGCTAAAAGGCAAAAATGGGATTCTCCATAGTGTAATTGTTTGTGGTTTAATATTTGTTGTATATCTCAAATTAATGACTTCCTGAAGAGTGACATTTAAATTTATGCATTTAGCAGATGCTTTTATCCAAAGTAACTTACAAAAGAAAACGAGTAATTCATCAAAAAAGCCAATATTTGTTTATTTACAATGCCAGGTTTATTAGACAAGAAGATTAGGAGAAATTGTCATGAAACAGGTGGAACTTCCTCTTTGATTAAACACTGAAAGATGTGAGATGGTTTTGTGAACGGTTTGGAAACAGTCATTATTTTTCATGCTTTATGGTGCAGAAATAACAGACTTCACCATAGATTCACCTTTGACGTCAGAGCCATTGACACGCCAGTAACGGTAGAAATGTTTCATAAACTTGTTCTATTTGCATGTGTAACAGGATTAATCTCACAAAAACCTGTTCTTATTTCACCCACAAAATAAAAAAAAATTGTTTTACATGAAGAACATTAAGATTATTAGGACATTTTTGCATTGTGAAACTCCCCTTTTGTAATGCAAAATAAGTAAAAATGTAAAGTGGCTGAATAGATTAATATTATTCTCAATGAAGATTCTCATTACTGTAAGTGATTGTATCTTTTAATCTTAATCAGCATAAAAGCAAAAAACTATAAAATACTACAACAAATACCACCATTAGATATAAATGTGTCATTTATTAAAAGCAATTTTACAAAATTGAAGTGCTTAACTGAATAAATAAATTTAAATATTTATCTAAAATACGCTTTATTGCATGCATAATGATCATTTATTTCTTCTGATTTAGGGGGTGAAATGACAAGGAAATGCTCGTGACCAGCTATGTAAGATATAGGGAACGTTTACACGACAACGTACTAAAAACAGAAAACTTTTTCCTTTGTGCTTACAGTCGACAATGTCAAAATGACCCATGGAAACAAGTCTCTGTATTCTGCTACCAGGCCAGTAGATGGCGATGTCACTTTGTAAAGAAACACTGTGCGCATATAGACTGAACATCACCGTTTTCACAAATTCGAGTTTTTGTGGTTTACATGGAGATGATAACGCTATCATTCTTAAAAACTTGCAATCTGAATGCCGTTTTCAGGCCCCCAAAATGCTGTTCTGTAAATTAATGTCCAAAATGCATATAAAAAGTTTTCCAATTCTAGTTGAAAATGTGTCATGTAAATGCAACCAACTTATGGCTATATATCTACACACTGCTTTCAACTAAAAACATACGCTATAGAGGCATGAAAACAGTTTTCAAAGTCCAAGTTTTTGAAAAAATACCATTATCATCTCTGTGTAAACTGCAAAAAGGTGATTCTGTACACGTGTTACTTGTACAGTGTTCATAGTATTTTTTTTACAAAATGACATCGCCATCTACTGGCCTGGCAGCATAATACAGCGATTTTAGTTGCTTTACTGAATCCATGAGAACAGGGATTGCTTCGACAACGTTGTTGTCTGTACGCAAAAAACACAAAGGAAAAACTTTTCCATTTTTACCCTAAAACACACACTCAATAGCTGATCCAAGATCAGAGAAATCAAGAGTTTAACCAGCAGTTCTGTGTTTTAACATTATGAATAAAGGAAGTGAATGATAAGTTAAAAATAATTCTTTATTTCACAGAAATAAAATATTCACAACATTTAAAAACATCCATCAGACTGTGGATGAACCGCTCACAGGACGACAGACAGATAGTCACACACCTGGGAAGATTGAAAGCAGATCACATGAACAACATCTTTTAAGGTGTTAAATGAATATTTAATTATGAAGATGCAGAAACTAACTCTGATCACAGGAGATGCTTGTAAGCCATATAAATACCTTGCAGCTGATCATGAGGTTTGGGGATCCGTCAGTGTTAAAGGCCATAGAGAAGGTGGGGTTGTGAAGACAATCCTCCATGTGCTCCGTCACGCATCTTTCTAGAAGATTCTGTAAAACCTCTGATGTAACGTTCTTACCCTGTGGAGACGAGAGCAGACGCTCAAAATAAACTGCTTTAGTGCAATGGACAGGTTACAAGATTATCAGTCCATTCCTCTAACTTAAGTTGATTAATATTCAAATACTCACTATATTCTACTCCATCCAGACCAATCGAATAATGGATTTATGGTAACACTTTATAATAAAGTTTTATTTGTTAACATTAGTGCTGAACATGAACCAACAATGAACAATACTTCAACAGTATTTATTAAATTTTAGTTAATTTAGTAATACACTTTTAAAATTAAAAGTTGTATGTGTTAATGCACAGTGAACTAACACTGATAAAGATTATCGGTAACACTTTATTATCATTATTTAACTACATAAGTTAACATGAACACTACTTCTACAGCATTGATTAATCTTAGTTCATGTTAATACTGATACATTATTAAAACAAATGATTGTATTTAACATTAGTTAATGCACTGTGATCTAAAATGAACTAATGTTAACAATGATGAATAAATACTGTAACAAATGCTCTGCTCATTGTTAGTTAATGTTAGTCAATATATTAACTGATGTTAACAAATGAACCTTATTGGAAAGTGTTACTGGATTTATTATACCAAGTGTCCATATTTCTACAGTCAGGAAAAAGCTGATGTAAGATTTACATGGAAACAATTTTCACTCAGAAACTGCTAGTAAATTTCACAAATTTTCAAAACACTGCTTCATGAAGCTTCGAAGCTTTATGAATCTGTTGTTTCGAATCAGTGGTTCGGAGCGTGAATCAACCTGCCAAAGTCACGCCCCCCAGTGGTGAACTATTGAAATTTCAAACGACGTTATGACGTAACGAAGCCTCGTTTACCGAAATCATGTGACTTTGGCATTCCGGATCCCTGATTTGAAACAAAAGATTCGTAAAAATGCTTCATGAAGATTTGAAATCGCCCATCACTAGATATTGTCAAAGACGTTATTTTGTTTTTTTGGCACACAAAAAATATTCTTGTCACTTCATAACATTAAGTTTGAACCACTGTAGTCACATGAACTGATTTAAATATGTCTTTAGTAGCTTTCTGGGCATTGAAAGTGTTAATTGTCTTGCTGGAAATGCAGGCCTCACTGAGCCATCGGATTTCATCAAAAATATCTCAATTTGTGTTCTGAAGATGAACGAAGGTCTTACGGGTGTGGAGTGACATGAGGGCGAGTAATAAATGACAGAATTTTCATTTTTGGGTGAACTAACCCTTTAACCTAAAAATCCGTCAACAGGCTTTCATAGAGAACCTAGGACTAATTTTTCAGTTTCATTACAAACTGTTCGCACATTGACAAAAAAAAGCAATTAATACATGAAAATTCTTTCATATAGCCCCTTAAAAGTGTACTTACAATCGTGTTGACGTAAAGGCCACATGGACATGATGTAAAATGGCTGTTCACTGTCAGATTATTCCTGCACAGAGAGAGAGAGAGTAACACCATTACATTATTATAGTATTATTAAGAAAGATGGGTTTCACAGGAAAGATGGTTAGTGGCAAACACTTACGCATGACATATAGGGCATATGATCTGTCCACCCTGCTCCATTCCCTCCAACACTGAATTTAAATACTGTTCTTCATAGCGCACGCTGCTGTTATATTCCTCTAGAATCGAGAGCTCTGTAGGAGGAGACACATTGAAACAATCTTAAATGTTATAACACAATCCCCACACCTTTTAACCAATGCATTTCCATCACATGATGAGAGAAAAAGGTAACCTTGCGCTATGAGCTCCTGCTGAATTTCCTCAAACGCTGAAAGTTCATCAAACTCTTGCTGCGCGGTGTAAACCTGAGTAAAAGCACATCTCAATCACAATCTCAAATCTCTTTGTGCTGCTACATATTCATCAAATGATGCAACGGTCCACAATACACACATCTCTGATCCCGTTCCCGTTCCACAGCGATGGGAGACCGTGATTGGACGACTGTAAGGCGCTCCACTCCTCCTCCATCACCTCCTGAACGAGCAGCGAGCGTTTGGATCCACCCGAATCGTCTCCCATCTGTCTGAACTTCTCCAGTAACCGCGACCGGCTGTTCTTCAGCCGCTCCACACAGCGCTGGGGATACAGAGAACATCATCATATGATCATTTTAATAGTTTCTAAGCCTGTCTCTAGAGAACAGTGGTGACAGCTCATGGGTATAAATTAAAAAATGGATTATAATATTTGTGATAAAATTTGATTGCTGGTTTTCCCCTGTACTTTGCATGGAAAATATATTATTTTAATATAAATATAGAAATTTAAATACATTCAAGATCAACTAATATTGACATTCTAATTCTATATAATATTTCTTTGTTTCAGTGTTTATTTTATTTTACCTTTTGTGATACAAATGTATCCATAGCCAGGGTTGGGCAAGAATACATCAAAATGTATTTTAAAATAAAATATCAAATACCTTAATTTTAAGCGTATCAAAATAAACTACAAAATACAGCAGCCACACCATGTATCAAAATAAACAACTGTATTTTTGTATTTTAAAAATACTAAAAAAATACTTTTACAAGGGAGCGTGAAATTTCTTTGCAAACCTTCTATCAATTTGCTTATCTGATCTACACCTTCACCACCTGACTCAGTTGATTAAGTAAACAATGTTTGATAGCAACAGCATTTCTCATGCAATAAATCTGACATATGAAACCAGAACCCTCTGGGATCTGAGGATTTTCGGGGTCCTGGAGAAGTTTTGACATGCCCTGACATTTGTGCTTTTTTCAGTTGTGTTCATAAACATATTAATGACACAAGTGTCATTACACTGTATTCAGCACAAACTAGGCTACAATAATATGTGAGGAACATGTATGTACATGTTTGTGTTTTTGAAGGAATAACGTTTATGCGTGGTTATTGAAAAAAAAAAAAAAAAAAAAAAAAAAAAAAAAAAAACTTAAGTCACTGAAATAAAGCCAAAAAATATATATTAAATCTGTGTTCACAAGACTTCTGGGTATTGGAGGTTGTAGACTAGAGTTTTTGCTTCAAAATTATGTAAAAATTATCCTGCCTACTCGTTCATTTATAACAAAATAGTTTTTGTAAGACACTTTTTGTCAAGAAACACAGTATGCGTGGAGGCGTGAATCATCATGAATAATGGGTCATTTAGACCTGAGAAGACAAAAGAATCGCATAATGAGGTGTAATGACTTGCATAATAATGAGGCCTTTCAGTCAGGTAGGTGATCATGTCTCAAGCTCATCATGGTGTATATCAAACATACAGAAAAAACAGCAATACTGTGAAATATTATTGCAATTTAAAATAATGGCATTCTATTATATACTTTAAAATGTAATGTATTTCTGTGATGCAAAGTGTCTGAATATTTATGTTACCTCTATGGCATTTCATATAGGTTTTTAGTTTAAAAGCATGCACATTTGGAGAAATATTGATGGATTCTCATATGTTTATATCAATTTTCTATATAGAGGAGTAATATTTATTCAATATTTATTGTCATCACTGTGAGCGCTGGAAACTGTGTTTTCAATTCATACTTGCAGCCGGAGGGCACTCTGCGCACCTTTAGTCCACAAATGCCTCCTAAAGAAGAATAGGCCATGTGACATTATAGGAACTAACAGAGGCTTCCAGAGATCGCTATAATATGCAGATAAACACTTTTCAAGACAATAAATACACGATTGAGACGATGTATACATGTATTGCCTCAGAATTTGCATCTGAATAGCGCTGGCTCCATGGGCGTGACCACATTAGCAGATAATGAGCTGAATCACGGACTTCTGACATGGCTCTTTTTTCATACAGATTACATAAACGGAGAATATTTGTTTTCGATTTAACTTGCACGATTTAAAACCTGACATTTCAACGTTTTTTTAGACATAAGTCATTTTTGTGTCATTAGTATTCACTAAGTTACAGTTCATTTTCTGAGAACTATCAGATTGGACATAGTTCAGAGGGAGACGAGAGATCACGCATCATGTTAGTTTTCTTTATTTTACAAAAAGCACAACATTTTGTTTTTACTCTGAGTGTACACAAATAAAAGAAGATATTCCACAGATTAAAATGGTGTATAACTCTTAATTGTATGTGCAACATTGACGGAGTATTTTGAGTCTCTTTCACACTGGTAAGAAAAAAACCGAGGTGGTATCGCTGGCGTGACCGCCGACCCGAGGGAGGCACAATATGTACAGTAGGATTTTTAGATTAAAATATCGAAAAACCACTAGAACAATGTTATTTATTTTGTTGACTTGAGTACTTTTGCATTATCCCAAATGTTTCCAAGAATGTTAAAATACAGAAAATATAATAACATAAGCAATTTTAACCAGGACACGGGCTGTGTTGGTGTGTCGCCTATCAATGACATCATACCCGCGTTTACCATCGTTTTTTGGTTTTATTTTGTAGAAACCACAAAAACACCAAAGACGCTTTAATATATTATATGTTTTATTAGACAGATGAGGAACTGATGGATTCATCCATCATTCTTTTCCACCGGCTGTAGACGTGAAGACAACACATCCCATGATTCCACAAAATCAAGGATAAGCGACTGATTAAGCGACTGAATAAACGACTTCTCGAGGCAAAAATTTACATATTGTGGCTTTAACAGATCAAATATTCACATATCCCTGTGATCTCCCAGATGAAGGTTAGTTTTAAAGTAACCAACAGTTTAATGTTTGCGAAAAACTCAATTGTCTCCTAATTTATTTACTTGGTGTTTGGTAACAAAGGGCCTACTTTGCCTCAGCAACACTGACTCAGTGACAAACAAGTCATTTATAAGAAGACAACTGATGGCTTCTTTATTCATAGCTACTAGTTTCTAACTAATTAATCATTTGATTGTTAATCATAAATATAGGGGACTGCTGCTAATAGTTTTCAAGAACATTATGTAAATTTATAAACTATTTAGCCTAGGCTGCTAAAATAAACACCTAAACTTAACATCTGTTCTGAACTCAACAAGTCTGGGCAAACTACTGAGTAAGCACCAATCAGAGGCCGCATTTTTATGATGTCATCTTCTTACAAAGTATTTTAAAGTAAAATACAAAACACTAAAGTATTTTGATACAAAATGCAAAGCCATTTTCATCAACCCTATCAAATACAAATTACAAAATACTATTTTGTATTTGAATAGGTGTACATGTGTCATAAATACTGCCCATCCCTGTCCATAGCAAGTATCTCGAGAAGTGTTTTGGTTCAGTTAGTCAAGATTTAGAGAGTTTTGCCATGTTTTGGCAAATATATTCATAGTTTATTGCCATAAAGAAGAAATCACCACTAATTCTCATTTCTGTGAAGGAGTAATAGAGGAACAGGGTGATTTTCATTACTGTATGTCGCATTGTCACAATGAAAACATTACAACATTCATTATTTTCTGCACACTTCTTTCTACTATAATATGACCTATATATTGTTGACAGCATTCATGAGTTTCTCGACCGCAGAAGCGAGCAAACATGATATTTACCTTCCTGTACGTTTCTTTCCATGGTGGAGTCGTGCCTTTGTACATGGATCTGTGTCTCTGTACCGCGTCCATGGGTCGACTGAACTCAAAACACTTTCAGCAGAACTCAAAGACAGAAATTACACAAACAAACCAAGCGGATGGTCGCCAATCAGCGGCTTTTAACCTTCCGCTGACGTCACACATACCCGGATGTTGTATCAGCGCTCATGGGATTTGTAGTCCGTAATATCTCCGAGCGAGTTAATTAAAGTTATTTAGTCATAGTCAGTTATTTTGCATTTAATAAAAGTTATTTTTGTTATAAAATATCAAATATACTAATTTTAAAATAATTATTATTGATTCATATTAAAATAATAATATAATAAATAGATTTCACATGTGTCTGTTTCATTGTATTTATTTTTATTTTGTGAAATTTATTAATTATTTATGATTTTATAATTATTTTACCATTTTGTGATAATGCATAAAACGGTACCTTTTGTTTGCATACAAATTATTATAAAAATAATAATAAAATAAATAGATAATATGCTAATAATAAAATAAAGAGACCAAACATGTAAGATAATATTTATATTTCACATAACGTGTCTGTTTTATTGTATTTATTTTTTATTTTGTGAAATTTATTAATTATTTAAGATTTTATAATTATTTTACCTCTTGTGATAATGCATTAGTAATAAAACGTTACCTTTTGTTTGCATACAAATGATTTTATTTACAAAAAAATAATAAATAATAAATAGATAATATAATAATAATAATAATAATAAAATAAACAGACCAATCATGTAAGATAATATTTATATTTCACATAACGTGTCTGTTTCATTGTATTTATTTTTATTTTGTGAAATGTGTTAATTATTTATGATTTTATAATTATTTTACCATTTTGTAATAATGCATTAGTAATAAAATGGTACCTTTTGTTTGCATATAAATGATTTTATTTATAAAAATAATAATAAAATAAATAGATAATATAATAATAATAAAAATAAATAGAGCAATCATGTAAGATAATATTTATATTTCACATAACGTGTGTTTTATTTTTATTTTGGGAATTTATTAATTATTTATATTATAATTATTAATTTATAATTATTATTAATTTATAATTATTTTACCTTTTGTGATAATGCATTAGTAATAAAATGTTACCTTTTGTTTGCATTAAAATTATTTTATTTATATATATATATATATATATATATACACACACACACTATTTATATACACTAAAGTATAATTTAATTATAATTTTTTTTTTTTTTACTTGATTAATATTTCCTAAAATAAATATAATACACAGATCTGTTTACTACATATGCTGTGTATAAAAAAGTGCAAATACTAAAAATAAATAAATAAATAAATAACGCCAAGATGACAACACGTGACGTTCTATCAACAACTATCAACGGCTATGCAGCGATCACGTGGTACAACTAGGAGCTCGCAGAAGATTCCCTGTTTACAAGTTGCAATTACGAGCTCTACAAGGACGTGAATGCTTTTTTTATAAGTTGAAGTCTCGTCGTAATTATGGTAATTACGACACGGCGTGAACACACACCTCTACTAGGACATATTTACTGATCAAATAGACTCTTACTAATAATAGCAGCTAACATGATGCCACAGTACATAGCTGGGGCAGAGATCAACTCTTACATAATTGTGCTCGAGTCTAAACTGCCTCAGAGTGTTTAGAGGTGAAGTCTGAAACAGCTCAATGCAGCGTTTTAATCAGTGAGATTTGATCATTCTATCACGCTTGATCTTTGACCTGCAGTGTTGCGTACTAAGTATGCAGTGGGACAGAGAGTGCGCGCGCCTCCTCACTCAGATGGCGTTTTTCTCAGTGATCTGATTTTGAGCGGCGTGACAGGACAGAACAACACTAGATCCGCTGCGATGGCAAAGGCAGAGTACTCAGAAACCGCTGAGCCCAATCAGATCGGACCGGATTCGGAGTCTGATTCGGATCCGGATGATCACTTGCCCAGTGTGGACGCCGGAGCGGGATTCGGGTCAGTCCGGCGGACCCAGGTGATCCACAGCGGGCATTTCATGGTGTCCTCGCCGCACAGCGACTCGGTCAGGAGGAGAAGCGCAGCTCTTTTATTATGATAATTCTGACACTGTTACTAAACCGGGCTGCCAGACCTACAGTTTCGGTCCGTTGAGATCCAGACGGCTGAGCATCGACCCCACTCTAACGCGCCTGTTTGAGTGTATGACACTGGCGTACAGGTAAAACAAAGCTATAATTTAATATAATTTAACTCATATTCACCTTACTGCAATGTCTGCTTAAATATAAACCGTTAAAGTACCAAATTCACATCATGTTAATGTTTACATTACTATAAACTAGTACAGATAAATTACTAGTTGACCTTACAATTCACTGCAATGTTTACATAACAGCGCATAGCTGATATCTTAAGTGAAATTCACCTGATGGCAGTGTTTATTGTTAAAAAACAAGTTCAATTACTTAAATTTTTACCTCAGTGCAGTATATTAGGCGACTGTAAAACCGTTACAGATAAATTACTAACGTTACAGTTGAACCTATATGTTACCTCACTGCAATGTTTACATAACTGTAAAACAGCGCATATAACGTTAACTAATATTTTAACTCAAATTCAGCTGATGTCAGTGTTTATATTATTATGAAACATCTAAACTACAGATTAATCACAGTTTAACTTACATTTTACCTCACTGTAATGCATATAAAACCGTTACAGATAAATTACTACAGTTGAACTTATACCTCACTGCATTGTTTACAAAACTGTTTTGTGACTTCTTTTAAGTCAAATTCAGCTGATGGCAGTGTTTAATTTGTTATAAAACATCTAAACTACAGATAAATTACATTTTAACTTAGATTTTACCTCGCTGTAATGCATATAAAACCGTTACAGATAAATTACTACAGTTGAACTTACACCTCACTGCATTGTTTACAAAACTGGTTTGTAACTTATTTTAAGTCAAATTCAGCTGATGTCAGTGTTTATATTATTATGAAACATCTAAACTACAGATTAATCACAATGTAACTTACATTTTACCTCACTGTAATGCATATAAAACCGTTACAGATAAATGACTACAGTTTAACTTACACCTCACTGCAATGTTTACATAACTGTAAAACAGTGCATATAACTAATATTTTAACTCAAGTTCAGCTGATGTCAGTGTTTATATTATTATGAAACATCTAAACTACAGATTAATCACAATTTAACTTACATTTTACCTCACCGTAATGCATACAGTATAAAACTGTTACAGGTAAATTGCTACAGTTGAACTTATACCTCACTGCAATGTTTACATAACTGTAAAACAGCGCATATAAACTAATATTTTTAATGCAAATTCAGCTGATGTCAGTGTTTATATTATTATGAAACATCTAAACTACAGATTAATCACAATTTAACTTACATTTTACCTCACTGTAATGCATATAAAACTGTTACAGATAAATTGCTACAGTTGAACTTACACCTCACTGCATTGTTTACAAAACTGTTTTGTAACTTCTTTTAAGTCAAATTCAGCTGATGGCAGTGTTTAATTTGTTATAAAACATCTAAACTACAGATAAATTACATTTTAACTTAAATTTTACCTCACTGTAATGCATATAAAACCGTTACAGATAAATTACTACAGTTGAACTTACACCTCACTGCATTGTTTACTGGTTTGTAACTTATTTTAAGTCAAATTCAGCTTATGGCAGTGTTTATATTGTTATAAAACATCTAAACTGCAGTTAAATTACAATTTAACTTTAATTTTACCTCACATAATGCATATAAAACTTACAGATAAATTGCTACAGTTGAACTTACACCTCACTGCAATGTTTACAAAACTGTAAAACGGCGCATATAACTAATATTTTAAGTCAAATTCAGCTGATGTCAGAGTTTATATTATTATGAAACATCTAAACTACAGATTAATCACAATTTAACTTACATTTTACCTCACTGTAATGCATATAAAACCGTTAAAGATAAATGACTACAGTTTACCTTACACCTCACTGCAATGTTTATATAACTGTAAAACAGCGCATATAACTAATATTTTAAGTCAAATTCAGCTGATGTCAGTGTTTATATTATTATGAAACATCTAAACTACAGATTAATCACAATTTAACTTACATTTTACCTCACTGTAATGCATATAAAACTGTTACAGATAAATTGCTACAGTTGAACTTACACCTCACTGCAATGTTTACAAAACTGGTTTGTAACTTATTTTAAGTCAAATTCAGCTTATGGCAGTGTTTATATTGTTATAAAACATCTAAACTACAGTTAAATTACAATTTAACTTAAATTTTACCTCACATAATGCATATAAAACTGTTACAGATAAATTACTACAGTTGAACTTACACCTCACTGCATTGTTTACAAAACTGTAAAACGATGCATATTACTAATATTTTAAGTCAAATTCAGCTGTTGTCAGTGTTTATATTATTATAAAACTTTTAAACTACAGATTAATCACAATTTAACTTAAATTTTACCTCACTGCAATGCATATAAAACCGTTACAGATAAATTACTACAGTTAAACTTATACCGCACTGCATTGTTTACAAAACTGGCTTGTAACTTATTTTAAGTCAAATTCAGCTGATGCCAGTGTTTATATTGTTATAACATCTAAACTGCAGATAAATTACAATTTAACTTAAATTTTTACCTCACTGCAATGCATATATTACTATAAAACCATTACAGATAAATTACTACAGTTGAACCATACCTCGCTGCAATGTTTACATAACTGTATAACCATTAAAGTACATATTATTTACATTTAAGTGAAATTCATCTCACGGTAATGTTTACATGTTAAACTATTTGTTAATGAAAACATAATTCTGTTTAGGTAATCCAATTCCAGTGATGTTTATTCCAAGCCTGCACTATAATAACTGTAATTGTCATTAATAAGAATTATGCTAATATGAAAATGAGTGAATGAATAAGGTTTTAATGTACTACTAATGGTCTTTATAATATAGGGTTGTCACGATTCCTCAATTAAATTCCAGTACTCGATTTTAAAAAATACTCCATTGCAGTTTACCTGTGTCGATTAGTTGATAAAATACCAGAAGAAGCTCATTTCACGGACGAGAATCCATGAACCGCATTATTAGACAGTTTTCAAAGGCTGCACAATAGATAAAAACCATTTAAAAATCATATTGCATAGTGCTATTGTGAAATCACAAAGGCTGTGATTCAGTTAAATAAATATATGCGCTACAGTTTTCAGGGTGAAGCGCGATGCTTTAATAATTTACATGCGTGCAGATTACGTGTTTCTTCAAAACATCTCAGTAAATGAACTCAGACTATGCATGTGCTGTGTATTTGGGTTTCAAATAATGTGCATTTGGGAATGATTAATTAATCAGTTAATCGATTAATCAGTTGATTATTTTTGACAATTAATTACTCGATTAATCGTCAAAATAATCAAAGTTTTGAGAGAGACCGAACTCTTCTAAATTCAGTCTTGCTTTCGAAACCGATGTGAAATCTTTGACTTTGACTGAAAAAAAAAACCTCATCTGGACTTTGATAGGAGTTGGAAGACAAATGAGGTGAGAGTTACAGAATAACAAGGGTAGAGAAAACCCACACCACTTTCTCCAAAACATACGCAGATTTTCTTTCTTAACCCAAAATGATGCAACACACAGACAGCACTGTATTTTTGAGCTGTCTCACCTCTGAACAGAATCTTGAATGTCTTATTTATTTAGGCAGTCCTGCTTTAAACCTTTTCTAGGTTTGCATGTAGGCCATTAAAAACTTTCAGCCTATTTTTAAAGTGTTTTTGTTGGTATGCTGGTGTTACACAGCCTATAATGAAGTAATTTGTTAATTTTAAAGACTTATCTTTAAGGTTTTGTATTGTTGCATTTACTTAAAACATTCATTATTCGTGACACACTTTGCCAAAAGACCTGGAGAAACCTCTACACACTATCTGTTAGAAATATATAGTGATGCAATGACAGTATCACCTTGGCCGTGAGACAGCAGTAGCAGTTTATGACATGGCATTGACCTGACGTCAAACGAAATGAGAAATCATGCCAGCTTAGAAAAGCAATCAAAGACATCTACTCATATCACCACATATGACAATAGCATTATGACTGTTGTTATTGGACAATGATATAAAGATATTGCGCCATAAAAAACACTATTTGAATATTCTCTGGAATCATTTGTGCTACAGTAGTTAAGGCAAGCTTTACTATATTGATCAAATTTAGGGTTAAGGTTTTGCACAAACCTTCAACCCGATATATTAAACAATGCCACCATAAAGTTTTGCATGCACACATTTACATTTTTATTCAGAAAATCTAACAAAAATAGTGTTTTCCTTTTTTTTTTTTTTTTTTATATAGAGCAGGGTTTCTTATGGAAGCTTGTTTCTGCCACTAAAAAAAAAAAAAAATTGGGACTTTTTATCTTGCAATTCTGACTTTGTCTTGCAATTCTGGATTTATTTTATGCAATTCTGGCTTTATATCTCACAATTCTGACTATTTTACACAATTCTGACTTTATTTTACACAATTCTGACTTTATAACTCGTAATTCTGACTTTATTCACAAGGCAATTCTGCCTCGCAATTCTGGCTTTATTTTATTCTGACTTTATAACTCACAATTCTGACTTTGTCTTTCTGGGACTTTATATCTCGCAATTCTGACTTAACTCGGGCAATTCTAACTTTATATCTTGCAATTCTGACTTTATGGACACCATTGACTTTATATCACGCAATTCTGGCTTTATATCTCGCAAATTTTTCGCAATTCTGACTTGACTCGCAATTCTAACTTATATCTCGCAATTCTGACTTTATAACTCACAATTCTGACTTTATATCACACAATTTGATTTTTTTCTAAGTCAGAACCTTGGATTTAAACTCGCAATTGCGTCTTACAAAGTCAGAATTAAGTGATATAAACTGACTTTATATCACGCAATTCTGATTTTATATCTCGTAATTCGAATTCTGACAATTCTGACTTAACTCGCAATTCTAACTTATAACTCGCACAATTCTAACTTTATATCTTTCTGACTTTATAACTCACAATTCTGACTTTGTCTCGCAATTCTGGCTTTATTTTTCACAATTCTGACTTTATAACTCGCAATTCTGAATTTAAAACTTCTGACTTTACGTCTCACAATTCTGACTTATATCTCGCAATTCTGACTTAACTCGCAATTCTAAGTTTATATCTCGCAATTCTAGTTTATATCTTCTAAGTTTATATCTCGCAATTCTCGCAATTCTAAGATCTCACAATTCTGACTTTATAACTCACAGTTCTGACTTTATATCACACAATTTTGATTTTTTTCTAAGTCAGAACCTTGGATTTAAACTCGCAATTGCGTCTTACAAAGTCAGAATTAAGTGATATAAACTGACTTTATATCACGCAATTCTGAATATCTCAATTTGACTTTATATCTATTCTGACTTTATACTCACAATTCTGACTTTTCTCGCATTCTGGTCACAATTCTGACTTTATATCTCGCAATTCTGACTTAACTCGAACTCGCAATTCTACTTTATAACTCACAATTCAACTTTATATCGCAATTCTGACTTTATAACTCACAATTCTGACTTTGTCTCGCAATTCTGGCTTTATTTTTCACAATTCTGACTTTATAACTCGCAATTCTGAATTTAAAACTCGCAATTCTGACTTGACAATTTGACTTATATCTCGCAATTCTGACTTAACTCGCAATTCATCTCGCAATTCTAAGTTTATATCTCGCAATTCTAAGTTTATATCTCGCAATTCTAAGTTTATATCTCACAATTCTGACTTTATAACTCACAGTTCTGACTTTATATCACACAATTTTGATTTTTTTCTAAGTCAGAACCTTGGATTTAAACTCGCAATTGCGTCTTACAAAGTCAGAATTAAGTGATATAAACTGACTTTATATCACGCAATTCTGATTCTGACTTTATAACTCTCTGACTCGTAATTCTGACTTTATAACTCGGACTTGTCATCTCGTAATTCTGACTTTATAATTCTGACTTTATAACTCACAATTCTGACTTTGTCTCGCAATTCTGGCTTTATTTTTCACAATTCTGACTTTACAACTCGCAATTCTGAATTTAAAACTCGCAATTCTGACTTTACGTCTCACAATTCTGACTTATATCTCGCAATTCTGGCAATTCTTTATATCTCGCACTTAATGTCTCACAATGACTTTATGTCTCACAATTCTGAATATCACGCAATTCTGGCTTAATTTTTCGCAATTCTGACTTAACTCGCAATTCTAACTTTATATCTCGCAATTCTGACTTTATATCACACAATTTTGATTTTTTTCTAAGTCAGAACCTTGGATTTAAAATCGCAATTGCGTCTTACAAAGTCAGAATTAAGTGATATAAACTGACTTTATATCACGCAATTCTGACTTTATATCTCGTAATTCTGACTTTATAACTCAAAATTCTGACTTTATATCATGCAATTCTGATTTTATAACTGGCAATTGTGGGTGTATATTTTGCAATTCTGAAAAAAAAAAAGAGTATTAAAAAGAGATTAAAAAGTCACAATTACCTTTTTCATTTTTTATTTCCTGGCAGAAACAAGCTTCCATAGTTCCCCAAACTGATTTAGGGGTTTAAGCGAAAACTGCAGGGGGTTTAATTAGATGAATTAAATCATTAAAATGTACAGTTAAAATTTAAGAAATGTAAAATAAAACATCTGAGTAAAAAAAAATATTTATTTGTTTACCAAAATTTCATGTAACCATTAACTGGCATCAAAGAACCGTGAACGTGTGAAAGCGATGTTTAATTATTGAAGTATTAACTTATAATTTCAGGTTGGATTCAAATGAATATTTTAGGTCAAAGGTGTTCAGCTGACAATAAAGTTTTGGAAGTAAATATTTTACCGCTGTTGTTGTTTTACAGCACATCTACACTCAGGTGTATCCTAGAAAGCACATATACAGGAAGAAGGAACATGTATTATATTTTATTTCCTTCTGCTCAATGACGTCGTATCCGGTGTTGTTTGTCTGGCAGCCTTCAAGCCAGATCCCACATTTTAGCAATCTTTCTCATTGGACTCTTAGCAACAGAGTGAACACAACACTCTTAGTTCACTTGCCTCTTGTTTGTAGAGATTAAGTGCACTAGAGTCTTCAGCAAATGGTGTAAAGTGTCGTCAGATAATGGGAAGCTATGTCGCCACCGCATTAGACTGATGAAATTATTCCGACCGCAAACACAGTTTGTGCCTGTTGGATGGAAAAAGCATGTTTATACAGAGCCAGCAGGGTGAAAAGGGAAGATTTCACCATTGTTCTGCAGAATCATCAAGACCCATATGTCTTATTCTCAAACAAAGTTTATTCAGTTCATTTATGTTTGTTTACATTTACTAGGCTAGCATTATGGTGCAGCATACAAATAAAATAGCATCTAATGTGTTGATTTCACTGATGTTTGTGTTTCCTCTCAGTGGGAAGATTGTGTCTCCAAAGTGGAAGTCTTTCAAAGGTTTGAGGTTGTTGTGGAGGGATAAAATCCGGCTGAATAACGGCATTTGGAGGGCCTGGTTCATTCAGTGTGAGTCTCTTGATCTCATTTCTAGTCTTGATTTACTTAATGTTACTCTTACTCACAGTTTACATCATTTCTCATGTAAAAGTGTTTTTCTACACAAGTGTTCGTTATATCAATTCTCGGCTGTGTGATTGTTTATGTTATAAAATGTAAACTGTATTATTGAACAGCTTCCAATATATGTTATATATAACTTTATCTGCATATTACATACAGTAAACTCACATAAAGCAATATGTATTACAGAACAAATCTTAACTGCCTGATTTTTTTTTTTTTTTTTGGCACTAAATGTATCTGTAAATGTATCGTCCAGCTCTTAATATAAATTTGGATATATAAGAACGTCCAGCTTTATCCTCATATACAGTATACCCATATATATAAATTTGCCCCTATTTGGGTGTGAGCTAAAAAAAAACACGCCGTTTTTGTGTGTCCCTTTAAATGCAAATGAGCTGCTGCTTCCGCCCCCTTTCCAGAAGAGGGCGGAGCTTTAACAGCTCAACAACAACAAAGCTGGAGAATCTCACGCAGCCAAAATGAGGATTGTCAGTAACAGTGTTCAGCCTTACATTGTTCAAACCGGAGTCGACACTGATGGAGAGACTCAGGAAGAAGTTACAACTTTTAGATGTTTCTGAATGGTTAGTGGATAAATTTATGTAGTTGCTGTGGAGTTGATTCATCTCATCCACTAGCATGTGGCGTCATGTTCATCTTTTGTTCAAATCCAGTGTTGAATTGACCCTCGTTTGTGAAGCAGTCCAGCGTAAAATGACGGCATGACAACAACACTCTACTACAACAACTCTTCCTCTTCTCTAAAGCAGCCCAACATGGCCCCGCCCCCTTTGTTGTGTGTTCCCGGGGGCGGGGTTTATGTAAATGTTGGGGTTTTTGATGTCACCAACCCGGGAAGAAGCTCATTGTAGTCCCTACCAGCCGTTTGTAATCCTTAAAAAGCTGTAAAAGAAAATATCTCTCTTTGCATTGAACTTTGAGTGTCGTAACTTTGCAGATGTTGTTTATGCTCAAACAGCAACATTACACACTAACTAAAGTTTAAAAAATGAAAACATAATCAAGGAGCCATTTAAATTTCTTTAGATGTGGAGAAAAGGAAGAACCCTGTGTGTGGGTTTGTCACGCCGCTGGAGGGTTCGGAGGCGGATGCCCACGGCAAACCTGAGGTGAGTCCAATCTCAAAAACAGACCTGAATCCTTAAATACATTTCTGTGTAGAAGAAAAGATTTTAATGTTTGGCACATGTTTATTTGTGGAATTTTCAGGCGATTGTTCTGGAGGGAAGCTACTGGAAGAGACGGATAGAGGTGGTGATAAAAGAATATCACAAATGGAGGATTTACTATAAGAAAAGAGTGAGTAACTGACCGAATATAAAGGCTCAATTGTGTATGATGGGCGGTACATCGGTTAATCTTATAATCAAAGTTCCAGTCATGAAAAGAAAAAATACCGTCATATACTGTGAAACCGCCAGAATCTTAAAAAATACTGTGATACAGATTTTTGGTCATACTGCCCAGCACTAGGTCAACTAATATGATTATTTTCAGTGGAAGATTGATAAATGACCAATATAATGGCAAAATATATAATACATCATGTCAGATGTACATACAGTTGCTGAAATTAAATAAATAGTCATTTTGCACACAATATTTACTTAATATTCACTAAAGTGTTTAACAACAGCAAGCTCTTGGTAAAAACGAATTTGGTACAAACATTTATGTCAATTGGCCAAGTGTTGTAGGCTGATAATCTCGGCCAAATATGGTTTGATTTTTCAACCTGGATTATATATCAATTTATCACCCCAATAATCCCACCATAAAATGACTGACATTGTAGACATCTTCACTAAAAGTTATATGTGATTTCTAAAATGTGCCCATTACTTTCTGAAATTAGCTTTTAATACAAAATATGTAATGCAATTGTGTTTCTGAAGGTACCAGACCAGAGCTAGTAATATAACACTACATTTTTCCCACTCTGTTGGGATTACTGTTGCAAAACTCTAGGAGTAACTTTGGGTCAAGAACCCAAAGTTCAGTATTCACAGGAAGGGCCTTTAAAATCCCTGACCCCAGTCACCCTCACAAAGTGAACAAAACCAGATCCTAAAAATTCCCAGGTATTGACCCATCACTATAATAAGATAAGATTCAGTATTTTAAGGCCAGTTACTATCTGAATTGTAAGAAATGGCTATTTCTGATTTATTATATTTTATTTTTTAGCTTCAGAAGAACAAAGATCTGCTGTCCATGCTACAGAAGGTAAGATCACATTATATTAATGCAATAAATGAAGGAAGTAGTTTGGTTTTGCAGTTGCATCTGGTGTCTCTAGTCGTGCAAAAATCACAGAGGTTTGAAACAAGATTTTCATTGCTGGGTGAACTATCCCTTTAAAATTAGTCCAAATACAGTAAAGTCAAGTCACTTTGATTAAACTAATTACCAAATGGTGTTTTAATATAATTAACAGGGTACCCATGGTGATGGAAAACATGGAAATATCAGGGAATTTTAAAACTATGATTTCTAATTGTCATGAAAATTTCCATTTTTTATTTGATTTTTTTTATGAAAATTTTAATTAGCCAGATATTGATTTTTGTGAGTGTTTGTGTAGAGTATGGAATATTGTTAGAGAGAGACATTATTAGAAATATTATTAGAGACATTTGTTCAGTAATAATTGTAATCGCTTAAATTTATTCACTCAAAATACTTTTCAAATAATTTCCAAATATTCTTATCCAGAAATCATTTGTAAGGATGTTTGAGTGACCTATAAGCATGAATTGAAAGCTCAAAAAAGTGTGGAAATCCTGTATTAAGAGATATGATGGGTCATTTTGACTGTTTTGGAGGGTTTAACCAAAATTAAGCAGCATGTTCTTATCATATTTTAAAGGGGTCATGACATGAAAAATAAAATTGTCCTTGATCTTTTGACATATAAGAGGTCTTTGTACCATTAAAACATCCAGCAAGTTTTATAGCTTAAAACGTCGTCCTTATTGTAGACAAAGCATTCAACAAGCTCCAAAAACTGCTCGTTTGGATATTGTTGGATTTGTGACGGCACACGGGCAAATACATTTGCATATGCCCACCTCCAGAGCAAGACATTGACAAGTAGTAATGCATCATTGCACCATAGGCCCCGCCCACTGGCCTTCAGTTGCTTAAAGGCTGACATTTGCCTACAGTGAACGCCGTCTATGCTGATACAGTATACAGATGTGCGTTCAGTTTCTGAAGTCATTATCACTGATGCTGTCTACACTTATACAGTATACAGACGTGTGTTCAGTTTCTGTCATACTCCACACGCTTGAGTCTGTCAACAACAGGACAACTGTAAGAGTGAAAGAACGTTTTCTTTGACTCGTCCAGTTTAAGCCGCTTGTTTGGGTTTCTGTACAGATCTCAGAATGATCCCAGTGTCCGAAACAAGTGGATGGTTTATTTTAATGGCGTCCTGGATTGCATCAGAGGATTATATGTTTGTTCGGAGCATTTTATTTCATAAACGAGGCATAATGGAGAGTTCGCAAAGTTGAAAGAGGAAGCAGCCAACGGTATTCGATCTGTCATGACCACTTTAAAGTTCATAACACTTCTGGATTCTGCAGGAACGCACATTGTTTCACAACCTGTTATTTCTTCTGTTATTGGGGACATTTTTGAAGGTCTCTTCCATGACTATGGGCCATAATGCAGCTGTGATGGTGGTCTAGTGTAAATCATTGATCTGGTAGAGTAGTGTAGTGTTTACTTTAGTAGGTTAGTGGTGCAGGTCATGTTTGCACAGTGCACTTCTATTAATAGTCGCCCCTTAGTTTTTGCTTCCCTCAGCTGGCCGAGAAATTAAAAAGAACATCCTTGTGAGTAAACGCAAATGCGCATGTTTATTTGCGTCACAGCCCCTCATATGGGTGAGAAATGAGTCATTTGATTGCTTTTACTGACTAAAGTGCTAATCTTCCTTTCTGTTCGATGAGGCCGTCAAAGAAATGCACATCCAGGCTTTAATCAAATCTGACCCACATATTGCACAGCACTTCTTTTAAATGCATTTTATTCATGTGCTGCTTTGTGGATACGAATTTGATTGATGATGTGAGTCCTCGCTTAAAAATAAAAGTGCTGACGCTTCCAGATAATACTGTACCATGGTACTTTTATATATATGCCATGGTGCTGAATGGTTATTATATTTATATACTGTACTAAGGTGTTTGCAATGTACACTATTGTTAAAAATCTGGGGTCAGTCTTTTTTTTTTTTTTTTTAAAGAAATTAATAGTTTTATTCAGCTAAGATGCATTAAAAAGTGACAGCAAAGACATTTGTAGCATTTCAACATATTTATATTTTAAATAAATGTTCTTTTGAACTCTCTATTCATCACAGATCCTGAAAACTTTTCAACATTGATAATAATCAGAAATGTTTCTTGAGCAGCAAATCATCATATTAGAATGATTTCTGAAGGATCATGTGACACTGAAGACCGGAGTAATGATGCTGAAAATTCAGCTTTTTAAAAAAGTTATTTGAAATTGTGTGTGTGTGTGTGTGTGTGTATGTATATATATATATATATATATATATATATATATAATATAATTTTTACTATTTTTACTTCCAGCTAACAAGACATTCTAAAACATTATTTCTTAATCTTCTCTTAACGTTCAAAATGTCCAGTTTTTAAAAATGTCGGTTATATGAACGTTTAGGGAACATTTGATTTTATCATAATGCAAACATTATGGAAAATACATGTTCCTTTTGAATGTTCTATAACCCTAACCTATAGGAGTGTATCGCAATACAAAAATGCAACAATAGATATTGTGGATAGTGACAATAAGTATTGTGTATAGTTCACCTAAAAGGAAAAAATCAAGTTTACAGAGTTTTAGTGTCAGTACTACATTAAAGGGGACCTATTATGCCCCTTTTAACATATAACATAAGTCCCCAGAATGTGTCTGTGAAGTTTCAGCTCAAAATACCCCACAGATTATTATAGCTTGTCAAATTTGCCCCTATTTGGGTGTGAGCAAAACCATGCCGCTTTTGTGTGTGTCCCTTTAAATGCAAATGAGCTCCGCTTTCCAGAAGAGGGCGGAGCTTTAACAGCTCAACAACAACAAAGCTGGAGAATCTCACGCAGCCAAAATGAGGATTGTCAGTAACGGTGTTCAGCCTTACATTGTTCAAACCGGAGTCGACACTGATGGAGAGACTCAGGAAGAAGTTACAACTTTTAGATGTTTCTGAATGGTTAGTGGATAAATTGATGTAGTTGCTGTGGAGTTGATTCAACTCATCCACTAGCATGTGCCATCATGTTCATCTTTTGTGCAAATCCAGCGTTGAATTGACCCTTGTTTGTGAAGCAGTCTGGTGTAAAATGACGGCATGACAACAACACTCTACTACAACAACTCTTCCTCTTCTCTAAAGCAGCCCAACATGGCCCGCCCCCTTTGTTGTGTGTTCTTGGGGCACGGTTTATGTAAATGTTAGGGTTTTTTTTTGTAAAGGAAAATATCTTCCTTTGCATTGAACTTTGAGTGTTGTAACTTTGCAGATGTTGTTTATGATCAAACAACAACATTACACACTAACTAAAGTTAAAAAAGTGGAATCATAATCAACCACCACGTTTAAAAAGTCAACCATTGATGGTTTTGTGTCGATATATAGCAAGTACAGAATGGCAGCTAACAGTTCACCGGAAATGCCCAAGCTGGCTTATCGAAAACCAGGAAGTAACCTTGCATATGGTCAATTTCGGGAAATAAAACCGTAACAGTACCTTACCGTTCTGTTCAGAACTGTTCAGCCCAACAGAGGAAAAGCGGCTTTTGAGAGAACCTTGCCAGAATGACAGCCAAAGTTCAGAGAACGTTCCCTTTTTGCTCATTTTAGTTTTTTCCCCATTCATCCTTATGGAGCTGTGTTTGTACACCTCTTGCTTAGGCAGAAAGTAGTCATGTCCCTGTTTGCCCTGCAGCGTCTGGTGTTGAGGTGCAGTGTGTCAGCGTGCCAGTAGGAGGCAGTGAGTTTGCTCTCGGCCTCCACACGTGAGTGTGACAGCGGGAACTGGGTCAGGAACAAAAGAGCCACTCGCCTTCAATGATACGGAGAAACCTGGGAAAAAAAGACGGAGAAATGAAAACATAATGGAATCAGGCAGGGGTTCCTGTCTTTTACACATTCACGTTAAACTGCTGTCATTAAGACCTCACACGTAAGCGCGGAGGCCCACGTACACACACATCATTTCTGCTCACAGACACACTCCAGCACCAATACTATAATTTGCCACTCTTGTGCGTAAGAAAAAAGAAAGTGGAAAACAGAACGTAGGTAGTTTTCAGGAAAGACGTAATCATTGCCGCTGCCGTCTGATTGTGGGTATTCCTATAAATATGCGGCCTGTGCCGAGCCTCAGTCCTTGCAGAGTAGAAAAATCAGCAAGACAGCAGCTCTCCAGGTATAACAGATGCAGATGGGATTTTTCCAATAAAATCTGTGAGTATCTGAGTGTTTATGTGCATGTAACTGCTTTGTAAATTTGTTAAAGTTTTCGCAATACATGTTTTATTTTGAATGATTCATCAGTGCAAGTGAAAATTTTTTATCAAAATGGAAAACTTGCTGCACTTCTGAAATAATTAACATCTGGCGTCTTCTAGGGCAGGTGAGCTTTGGATAAAGTTGGCATGAAACGTGAATTGTGGTCGTCTTTTCTCTAATCTGAGTGAAACGGCTTCTGGAACTAGAACAAATGTAGGGCGGGGCTTGATTTTGTCTGTGGAGAATTGATTGGATAATTGGATCGTTATCATTTGCTAATTGCTGCCAGGTACAAGTTGCTGGAGGAAAGTGTAATTTCAGCATTATAGTTTTTGTTAATATTTTAATTAGATTTTATTTTAATATTTTCATGTTTAGTAAAAGTTTTAGTAATTTTGTTGTGTTTTTGTCATTTTTATTTTATTTTATTATTTATTTTGCCTGTATAGTTATTAAGTTTTATTTTATTTATTTTTAGTTGTTTTACTAAATGAAAATGATAAATGTTGCTTTGGCAACTAGCCTTTTTTAATATTTTGTTTTCATTTCATTTAATGTTTATGAGAATGTTTTGTTATGGTTTTATTTTTAGTTAATGATAATAACCCTGCTGGACTGTGTTTAATTAAAGATTATAAGAGCGTGTGAATTAACAAAAAAGAAGAAAGATATTTACAGATAAATATGAAATATAAGAATTGTCAATTTTGGATTTCATGTTTTCAACTGAACATAAATATTATTGGGTACCTTGTACAATTTTAATTCACTCATGATGTTATTATTTCTGTATTTTCCGACTGGGACAGTATGTTTGTTTTGCTACAATCCCTCTGTAAACAACTTTAATTTTTGCATTCTTTATTCAAAATAAGTCCACTAGATTAGTTAATCAATATTCCCAAAAAATCAAGTCCTGCTGTACTTTTTTTTTTTTTTAACAATAGGTTGCAAATGCCTTTCATTTTTAAGATTAACTTTAAAAATATGTTCTCTGTGTCTCATATTCCTTCTCATTTCTTGCTCAGGATTTTCAATATATTGACTTCAGGCTTCAGACAGAAAATGGTTCATTTATATTGGACAAATTGTTCTGTGCTTGGATAAGTCTTTGCAGCATCTAGTGATTTTTTTTTTTTTTTTTTTAAATATGAATGTTGTAGGAAACCATCTGAGCTGCAGTTATAAATGAATTTGGTGTTAAACATGTTCAGCTTTATGTAGATGTGGAAACATTTATTAGTGTGTTTGCTAAGTCAAGCATTAATATTACTATTGCTCTTAGTGTTAGTAATACGATCAAACCTCTAGCATTAAGTATTCTAACTAACTTCAGCGTTTGCTTCATCCTGCAGCCTTCGTCCTCCTGACCTGAATGTGTCTTCTTCACAGAGTCCTATCAGCAGAACAGGACTGGAGAAATGGACTAGTCAGATCTATCCAGAGCCTGAGACGGCATCAGAGGAAGTGCACATGTTTGACTTGGATTGCTTCCTGTCAGACATCTCGGACACGCTGTTCACCATGACCCAGAAACCCAGTCCCTGGATGGGAGACCGCCAAAACAGTGAGTACATAAAAGGATAGTTCACCCAAAAATCATTTACTCACCTGAACCCATAAAATGAGTGTGTATTATCAAACTTGGCCTGTCAAGATGTATTGTGACAGGTTTAACATATCGATGCATGGTTTATAATTAATTACATTAGCTATGTTTCCATCCAAAGTTGCAAATTTAATTTGCGTGCAAAATTGGAATATCGCATAAAACATTTGTGAATAAAGCAGCGTTTCCATCCCATGTGTTCAAGAGAACAAAATCACTTAAATCAGCTTAAATCAACACAAAATATCTGTAATAAAAATTTCTGCAATCATGGAAGAAACTGCGGCTATTTTTTTCACATCTTGCCGTTTTTATGTGATATCCCAAAATGCGCATAAAAATAGGTGGATGGAAACATTGCTATTGTGCCAGTTTTGAAATAATGTGCAAAAGAAAACCAAATTTTTATTATTGAATGAACTATTCTTTTAAGCGAGATCAGCTTTGTCAATCTCAGTAACAGTGAAATTTCAAACAGTTCACTTGACTGAACAAATGGGTCCGTGTAACGCTTTGCAGTTCTTTGTTCAATTTGCACCATCAAAATGAACCAAATGAAAAGTTGGCTTCAAACTTTCATTTTTTCATTTTTTAGAATACTTCACAAACGGATAATTGTCACTCAGTTTAATTTTCGATTCTACATGTTTGGGTTGTTGCGTCCAAATCTGATTTTTGAACAAACATAAAATATGACTCATTATTCTGATTTTCCATTAATAATGAGCGCTCGCGGGTGGATCGTACCACCAGTGTCGCCGGGGGTGGAGCGTGTGTTGATATTCATCCAGAGCGCTGTACAGTTATGGATAGATCTACGGCACGTCTGCCCAAGCAATAATTTAGCGCCTGCCCTACACTATTATGTACAGTACGTTGAGCTGTTCATAGAGTTTACTTTGGACTTAAGTAGCATAAAGAATACGGTCAGTGCTTAACTCAGTAAAGTTGGCAATATTTTTTATCGTAATAATGACATAGTTTCTCATAATAATGAGAAAGCTTCTCGCATAATGACTTAACATCTCATAATAACAAAAAACTTCCAATAATGACTAATTTTCTCATAATAATGTGAAACTTTCTCGTAATAATTTCTTAACATCTCATAATAATGACAAAGTTTCTCATAATAATGAGAAACTTTCTCGTAATAATGAGAAACTTCTACGCATGCGCAAAGCAGCGGAGCAGAAGGGAGTGACACGCTATAGCGACACCCGCTGGTCAAATCTCAGCAAACATGGCACATTCTGCAAAAGTGTAATCTATAATATCATTAAACAACATTATTGATAAATTATCAGAATATGAGATATAGTTTTTTTATTCATTCGTATTTTTGTGTAACAAGCAGCAACAAAAAATTGATTTCAATTCAAACAGATAATGATTATACCGCAAACACCTCTGTTAAAGAACGCTTCATCTGCAAAATTGTCTACAAACATCTGCTACACATATTTTCATGTTTTACATTGTTTTGTACGGTGACCGGGAGGGGACATGTTCGGTTCACTTAGTTTTGTCGTGGCCACGACATATAAACTCGTGGGAACGTGATAATATGTCGTGGCCACAAGATATTAATTCGTGGGAACGTGATAATAAGTCGTTCCCTCACATATGATCTCGAGGCCACGACTTTACATCGCGTGGCCACGACATAAGGATGTTGTTACCTCGACAAAACAATCTCGTGGCCATGTGATGTAAAGTTGTGGCCTCGAGATCATATGGTGAGGGAACGAGATATTTTTCTCGTGGCCACGACTTCATTATGTTGAGAGAAGGACATCTATTTCTCATGGCCACGAGTTACATGTGTAAACAACCTGCGCTACCACAGCAACCTGGAACTATCAGAAATGAATAAGATTGCAATAATATTTTTAATTAAGAAAAAGCGCGGAATTGCCTACAGCGGCATTCGAATGTAGTTTATCAATAAATATTAGAATATGCCATGCATATTTTTATCACATCCAACAGTCTTTTAAATCCATTCACTGACTGTTAATTTTTTTTATTTCATATTTTTTTTACATTATTTATTATTATTATTAGGCTATCATTATTGGTTAAATGTTTTTTATTCATTGTTATTTAGCCCTATTTGCTTTATTTTCCCCTTCATTTCGTGTATCAGTGGTTTAGGTCAGATAGGACATTCTCTGTTATGACTGATGACCTCTCCTCCTCTTCAGCCCCTATGACCTCTGGTGTGCCACAGGGATCCATTTTGGGCCCTGTTCTATTATCTCTGTACATACTGCCTTTAGGTTCAATTATTTCAAGTCACAATGTGTCCCTCCATCTGTATGCAGATGACTTACAAATCTATCTGCCGGTTGTCCCCAATTCTTCTGACAGTCTTTAATCCATAAACAGATGTTTAGATGACATCAAATTGTGGCTGTCTCAGAACTTTCTCTGTTTGAATGAGGACAAAACAGAATGTATTGTTTTTGGCACATCCAACCTGCCCAGTGTTTCAGCTCCTGGTCTTGTTGCGTTGACCCCCCATTTTAACCACGTTGTGAAAAATTTGGGGGTGAAATTAGACAGTCTGAAATTTGGTAAGCAAATTGATTCTATGGTCAGGGCAAGCTTCTTTCAGCTCCGCCTCCTAGCAAAGGTTAAACCCTTCTTGAGCCGTTGTGACCTGGAGAAAGCTATCCATGCTTTTGTTAGTTCCCGCATAGACTACTGTAATGCACTCTATGTGGGAGTTAACCAAGCTGGTCTTCACCATTTGCAGCTTGTGCAAAATGCTACAGCCCGCCTGCTCACTAACAGTCGGAAACACGAGCACATCACACCTCTCCTATACTCCCTGCACTGGCTCCCTGTCCAGTTCGGAATTCATTTTAAAATTTTGATATTTGTTTTTAATGCAGTCAATGACCTTGCACCTTCCTATTTGTGTGAGATTTTGAGCCATCACCGACCCAGCAGAGCTCTACGATCTTATGGGCAACATCTGTTGGAGGTCCCCCGGTCCTGGTGCAAACAGTGGGGCGACCGTTCTTTTGCAGTGGCCGGTCCAAAACTCTGGAACTCTCTGCCCATTGACTTACGCTCCATCACTGACCTGCCTTTGTTCAAAGCCAAACTTAAAACCCACTTATTTAGAATAGCTTTTAACACTTAGTGGTCCTGTGACACTTCTCTTTATCTTAATGTTGTAATGTGCTCTGCTGACCTATTTTCACTTGTATTATTATTTATTATTATTACTTTTTATCTTGTTTTTAATGTTGTACAGCACTTTGGTTCAGCTTTGGTTGTTGGAAGGTGCTATAGAAATAAAGTTTGATTGATTGATTGATTGATTGATTGTATCCTTTCTGTAGGCCTATATTATGTTGTTAGCTATATTTTAAATGCCAGATCATGCCAAAAAATGTGACTTTATGACTTTTATGACCCGTGACAGCATTTGAATGAAGTTCGAATAATTTATTATTATTAATTGGTTGTTAAAAGAATATTTAAGCTAAAAAAAAAAATACATTCACTGATATAGCCTAGACAAAAACTTAATTTTGTTCATCATTTTATTTAGGTTTAATAGGCATATTTATAATAATAATAATAATAATAATTATTATTATTATTATAATAAAGACACGATCAGATTAAAAGGCTGTGAGATGGGATGGATAAATGTTCATTATCATTAAATGAAGTTTGTTTTCAAATTGATAATAACAAACTTCATCTGAATGCTATAGTGGCAACATCGCGCGCAATAGGCTATTTATAGCTTATTACATTGCGCGCGATGTTGACTATATAGACAGCATTCAAATAATAATAATTTCTTAATTCCGCACTTATTTTATCATTCTTAATTCCAGGTTGCTATGGTAGCGCAGGTTGTTTACACATGTAACTCGTGGTCATGAGAAATAGATGTCCTTCTCTCAACATAATGAAGTCGTGGCCACAAGAAAAATATCTGGTTCCCTCACCATATGATCTCGAGGTCACGACATAAGGATGTCGTTACCTCGACAAAACGATCTCATGGCCACGACTTATTATCACGTTCCCACGAATTAATACCTTGTGGCCACGACATATTATCACGTTCCCACGAGTTTATGTCGTGGCCACGACAAAACTAAGTGAACCGAACATGTCCCCTCCCGGTCACCGTACGAGAAAAAATATTGCCAACTTTACTGAGTTAAGCACTGACCGTATTCTTTATATGCTACTTAAGTCCAACGTAAACTCTATGAACAGCTCAACGTACTGTACATAATAGTGTAGGGCAGGCTCTAAATTATTGCTTGGGCAGACGTGCGACACTGGTGGTACGATCCACCCGCGAGAGGTCATTATTAATGGAAAATCAGAATAATGAGTCATATTTTATGTTTGTTCAAAAATCAGATTCGGACGCAACAACCCAAACATGTAGAATCGAAAATTAAACTGAGTGACAATTATCCGTTTGTGAAGTATTCTAAAAAATGAAAAAATGAAAGTTTGAAGCCAACTTTTCATTTGGTTCATTTTGATGGTGCAAATTGAACAAAGAACTGCAAAGCGTTACACGGACCCAAATGCATTTTTTTGGTCACTGTATCTTGGTGTTCAGCTTTTTTAATAAAAGGATATCTGACTGATTTAAGAATATCACAACATTGGTATCTTTTAGTGTGTAATGTTTGTAATGTGTATAGTGTTTGCCCTGACTTAAAGTGTTTTAATTTAGGATCATAAATGAGGGATTTTAGCGATAGAGAATTTAGTCACATGAGTTTATAAAATGCATTCAGGAAGGACACCACACCCTAAAACAAGGAACTTTAAAAGAATAAATGCACAAACTCCTCCAAACAGAGCAGTGTTACACACACACACACACACATCCTTACAGTTCGTTTCACTCCTGTCGTCTCAGTGTACACCAGTAATGCAGATATGATCCAGCCTGGTTTGACGCCACTGCAGCCCAGCTTGGATGATCTGATGGACATACCAGGTGAGTTTAATGATCTTTATATATCAGTCTTTATTATACTGACATTGCTCAGCTTTATAACTCTAACTTAATTGTTTTATATGCCGTGTGCCGTCTGTACCCTGGTCCTGGTGCCTCAGATGCACAAGAGTAATATGAAAATGGAGTCATGCATTTACACCTAATGTACACTGCCCAGCCATTTGGATTTAAATTTAATTATTATGTTTCTAGCATGTTATATGTTTGGCAGTGGTTCTTTTAACCCTAACAGATGGAGTGTGTCCAGACCTTAAATTCATTGAAAGTCTTTGGGATGTGCTGGAGGAGACTTTACAGAGTGCTTGTCAATTGAATAAATGTTGATTTATAATGATCCAGTCATAGACTTTTAAGTATTTGCCTATTTAAATCCAAATATTGCCTTTTTTTTTCTTTTTCTTTTTTTGACCAGGCAGTGTAGTTAGAATGCCTTTTTTAATATTAATATATTGATTAATATTAACAAACAGTATGTTTTATCTGTAGTTCGAATGTTAAAGAAAAATAGAATTAATTATAAATTAAACTGAATATATAAATAATAATTCATATAATTAAATGCTATATATAAAATAGCAGTTATATTCAAAATTATTTTTAATATTAATTTATTTATTAAATAGCTAAATATTAAAAATTAAATAATTATTTAATATTAATATATTGATTAATATTTATGAACAAGTTTTATCTGTATAATACACTTTGTACATTATTTTTAATATTAATTAATTGATATTTATAAACATATATAAATAATATAATTAAATAACTAAAAATCAATCATTGTTCAATATGTTGACTAATGTTTATGAACCAAACGTTTTATCTGTACTTTGAATGTTAATTAGAAATATAATTAAATATATACTGAATATAGGAACTATATTATATATTTTTAATTATTTTTAATATTAATTCAGTTATTTAATGTTTATGAACATATATAATAAATAGAGTACGTAGCCCCTAGAGGGACATGGTGATGGAAAAAATATATTTCAATGCTTTTGCGTTTCCCCACCGCAAAGTTTCCCGGGGAAATGTATAAACCATTTGTAAGAGAAAGCAAAAGCAATTACAAATAAATGTTCCTCCCATCTAATTTTTTTTCTTTATAATTTCCCTTTAGGGGTTCCAAAGTAAATTAATTAAAAGAATTTGCTTTACAATACTTAGAAATGCAACAACAACAACAAAAAAAAATCCTTATGGATAGGTGACAAATTTACTGTTTTATGTAGATACTTTGTTTTCAGGTAGCGTTAATGAGTACTATTGGATAACTCTGAGGAGCTATAGGGAAGTTCAAAAGTTCAGTTGCACAAGCTTTAGTGATGAGGTTCACCATAGTGATGTCTGTGCTTCACTTTCGGGGTGTCTAGGGGACAATGAATGAGTTTAACCCCTGGTGGGGTTGGTGGGATTTTACTCATCTGCGACAGGGTCATTTAGAGGTGAAAGAGTCAATGACTGAAGAGTGGAAGTCAGACAGGATGTGATCAGCCCTGAATAGGAGGGATG
Source organism: Culter alburnus (assembly GCA_028476615.1). Classification (NCBI taxonomy): domain Eukaryota; kingdom Metazoa; phylum Chordata; class Actinopteri; order Cypriniformes; family Xenocyprididae; genus Culter; species Culter alburnus. The sequence continues at coordinate 185,095 of JAOTNS010003255.1, read as the reverse complement.
AGTTTACTTCAGGACAACCGCATCATTCACTCATTAAGTTCCCTTCATTCAAGTATGAATTTATCTTGTGTCACTGTAAATAACTATGCGAGATAATGTATAGTAGGGCTGAGCAATATGGACACAATAAAATCACATGTTTTTGAAAGATTTTGACAGATTGCGTTAATTTAATTTAATTTAATTTAATTTAATTTAATTTAATTTAATTTAGCAGATGTATTTACTTTTAATGCAGTGTTTCAGTGTTCAAAAACATACCAGGAGGCAATTTAAATAAATTGAAATATTAAATAGAAAATTACCATTATCCCTTACTTTACTAAATTTGACCCTAATTGACCTTACATAAGCATGTTAAAGAATAAGAATGCTCTTTAGTTTACTGATCTAGATCTTTTATAGCAGATTTTTTTTGCAGATTTTTTTTTTATGCTGAGATTAATGATTTAAAAATAAAATGTTGAGTATTGAAATATTAAATTATTATTTAAAAAAAAAAAACAATACTTAAAATATGAAACTAAAACCAAGTTTTAGCAAGTCACTGTCTTAATGAGTGAGTCATTGAATCATTCGTTCAACCGATTCATTCAAACAGCTGGTTTGAAGGAGCGAAGCAAGTGACTCCATATAAATGGATCATTGAATCATTGATTAATAAAAAAAAAACCACTGATTCATTCAGGAACGTAATACCACTGTGTGTTACTCAGAGATGTACAGCGGTTCTGTTGCAGCTTTTTTTGGAAGTAATTTTGTTGGTGAAAACAGACAATATTGTGTCTCACTTACTCAATATACCATCCATATTTTTACATTACACCTCCACTGTCATTTTGCTTTTTATAGAAATTAAAAACCATTTAATTCAGTTGGATAACGGTCACTTCAGTTCCATCAAGCTCATCCAACATGAGCTGCAGAGTCATACATAGCACAGCAGGAATCAGATTTCACTGATCATGTGACAAGAGTAACACCGTGTCCTAACCAGCCACGACAGCGATATGCGAATATTCTATTTTAGAAACGGTTTCTATTTCTTCGCAACATCAACACAAATTAAGCAAATGATAATCTCAGGTACTGTTTATGTGATTTATTTAATGTTAAAAGCGTCTGATGTGAGTTTGAATATCATTCTGTGTTTCCAGCTTTTTAGCTGTAATGAAAACAACACTGGCTAATTCACCTCAGATCTTGAAAATAAATAAATGTGCACAAGAACGTTCACACTGTCAACTCAATGCGAACAAACAAGTGTATTATATGACAAAAGATTGGTTCAGTCACTCTGTATGTACTTTAAATAATGTTTAAATGGTGTATATTTATGAATTTTACTATGTACTTGCCCATTTCATTGTGTCTGCTGTGCTCTTGCCGAGAGAGCCCGCCCACACTCTCTTCTGATTGGCTGTGGTTTTTGATTGATTTTATCACTTCTCATTGGTGTGGGCAGTCAAATTGCTCGTCGCTGGAATCGTATCGCATCACGTCTGGTTAGTAAGTGGCGAGATGTCTGACAAGACCATGGCGGAGGATTCGTTGCACAACAACATACTAGCAGATATCTGGATAGTTTCTGGATCAAGGCCTCTCTAATGGGCAGCAGTTGTATGCCTGTCATGTTCCTGGCAGTGTCTGCTGTGGTCAGCTGGCAGGACTCAGTCACAAGGCCCTGGACATGCTGTCTGCCCGTCTCACTCATTGTGGCACTGCCAGGTTTCTCACAGATGTCAACACAGAATGAGTGAAGGCTGGTTGCAGCAGGCATGTGACCGTGTGAAACACTAAGGTCTGGTACTGAATGGCCGAATGAAGCCCACATCATCCGAGGTGGAAAATACCTTCCCAGCAGGCATTGTGATTGGTTGCATGTGGGTTTGGCAGGTCTAGGGGAATAGTTTAGATACTGTGAGAGACTGAACCATGTTGCATGGACACTTGTTTGCAGTGCAGACTTTAGAGTTGTTGATTTAGCTTCTGATGTTTGTTAATGCGTCTTTCTATTGGAAATCATTTTTCAGCCATTTTCAGGTGGATATTTCTGAAGAAACTGTGAGTCATTCTTACCTGCTTGCGATTTGTTTTGTGTTTTAGCTCATTGCTATGCAGTAGTGGTTCAGATCACTAGCCCTAAGTATATGCAATAGTAGTAGTGATGGTTGTTTAAGCAAACTTAAAAAGTTTTAAGATTCCTAAAAAGTCAGAATTAACCTTATGCTCATTGCTTTCTAGATATTTTCATGAGTTTGCGTGGGCAGCCGACGGAGCACGTGGGTTATTCAGACTGCAGCTTCTTTGACAGTTCGTCCAGTGCGGCGTTTCCTTCAACTCCTTCCTCTGCCGTCACTAGTCAGATGATACACACAGGATCTCTGCTAACACAGGTACCACGCTGATTCATAGTTGAAAAAGTGTGTAATTGTGGAAGGCCAACACCAAAACACGCAACAAAAAATTGTAAAAATGACTGTTTTCTCAAACACTCACTTATCTTCCATATTTTAAGATTTTAATGTCAAAATGTGAACCACTCTTTTAACCATGCTAATTATTATATTATATTATATTATATACATTTCAACCTTAAAATGTTTTTAAAAAATAAAATAAATTAATTAAATAATAAAATAAATATAAAATTTTATTTATTTTATTTTTAAGAATTTAATGTCGAAACATGTACCACTCTTTTAACCATGCTAATTATATTATATTATATTATATTATATTATATTATATACATTTCAACTTTAAAATGTTTTTAACAATAAAATAAATAAATAAAATAATCAAATAAATATAAATTGTATTTATTTTATTTTTAAGATTTTAATGTCGAAATGTGTACCACTCTTTTAACCATGCTAATTATATATATTATATTATATTATATTATATTATATTATATTATATTATATTATATATATTTCAACTTTAAAAGGTTTTTTTAAAATAAAAAATAAATAAATAATAAATAAATATAAATTGTATTTATTTTATTTTTAAGATTTTAATGTCGAAATGTGTACCACTCTTTTAACCCTTATATATTATATTATATTATATATATTATATTATATTATATACATTTAAAATGTTTAAAAAATAAAATAATTTAAATTAAAAATGATTTTCAAGATTTTAACACTCCTAACCATGCTAATTATTATATTATATTATATTATATTATATTATATTATATTATATTATATACATTTCAACTTTAAAAGGTTTTTTTAAAAAAAAAATAAAAAAATAATTAAATAATATAAAATGTATTTATTTTATTTTTAAGATTTTAATGTCGAAATGTGTACCACTCTTTTAAGTATATTATATTATATTATATTATATTATATACAACATTTAAAATTAAAAAATAAAATAAATTAAATTAAAATGATTTTCAAGATTTAACACTCCTAACCATGCATATTATATTATATTATATTATATTATATTATATACATTTCAACATTTAAAATGTTTAAAATAAATACATAAAAAAAATGAAATAATGATATTATATTTAATATGTATGTATGTATGTATTTATTTTAACATTTTAATGTTAAATGCATACTATGCTTTGGACTATTAATCTCTGTGATTTCACCTAAAATTCAATTTCCCCCAACTTTGTACTTTGTCATTTTTTTGTTTTTTCATTTTTTAGCCTCCCCTCTCAGCTGGAAATTTATCCCAGCCTTCCTCATCTGTAAACCTGCCTGGACCCAGTTATCCTCGCCAGACCATAAACCCCGACATGACCTTCAACCCCAGTGCTGAAACCTCAGACCCCAAGTTCAAAAGTCACACAGAATACATTGGTGACTTCCATCACTCTCTGAACCTCTCGTCTGGCATGGCCCAATACAGTCAGCAGGCGTCGTTCAGCGGCCACGCCACAGGCATGACAACTGAGATGCCAGGTCCGATTGCTCAGGAAAGTCTTTACCCAACAACCTGCCTTAGACACAGAATTTCATCCAGCCAATCACGGACCTGTACAGCAGCCACATCCACAGTTATCACCCACACTGGCTCTGCCATGACCACCCTTCCATCAGAACCCCAGCATGGGCACGGATACTCCAGCGTTGCTGAGATGTTTCCACCTGCCACCTGCATGTCTTTGAGCTACCAGCCCATGACGGCAACCCCGTCTCTGCCCTCGGCCGCCCTCTCTCACTGCTTCTCTGTGCCACAGCAGGTGGGCGTGGCTACTGGCAGGGGGAAGCACAAACAGAAGACACCAGTAGCTCAATTGGTTCCAAGGGTGATGACTTCATCTACAACTCCGCCCACTCAGACGAGCTGCCTGGCTAATTTGCTTTCTTCCAGATCTCAAGAGCGTATGTAGATGTTTAATTCGTCATTTTTCCTACTTAGCTTCTTTGTTGCTAGTGAGCATCCGAACGTTTAAAAGAATTTCCCAGCTATATATACAGTGCTTCCCACACATAGACTTTACTTGGGCGGGCCGCCCAGGTTTATTAACAGAGACGCCCAAGTAGGCCTATATTTGGACACATTTATCAATTAACTAGTGGAAAATACGCGTTTCATACCTGCTCGTTATGTGTGCGTCAGAACTGTTTTCACAAAGAGCGCTGCATGTTGCAATGTCACAAGGCGGCGCTGTTGCGTGTTCTACAGGCTCGCGCAACAGCGCTTCAGACTGCTTCAAAGTGATTCTCAATCAATGAAAATCGCGGATTTATGCCAAGCGATTGCTAATGAACTCAAGTTGATGAATTATGACAATGTCTACTGTTTTAGACGATTGTAAGAATCTGAAAGATCAGCCTGCAATTGTGTAGACATTTCAAAATAAGAGTCCCGGTGAATTTCGGGCTTGTTTATAATTAAAAAAGTCACACGCTAAGTTTTTCCTTCTGGACATTATTGGTATTTTGGTTATACAATAAATTATATTTAATTTGATTTTAATTTAATTCATAGTAAATTATTCTAGTCTCCCCCACAGGAAGAAAAGACTAAGAACATTATTTGACAGTTATATCATTCATTATTCAAATTTTACTAGTAAAATCTGTGTCCCATTCACTGAGAGAGACACTATATAACATAGCAAGGAGAACATAGGAAAAGGAGAACAATTTAAATGCTGTAATTTTGAATAATTTACAATACATAATAATACATAATATTAGTATGTAATTAAATGTAACAGTATGCTATATGTAATTAAAATTAATTTCAATAAATAAAAATACTGTTAAAAATCACACATTATTTATTTGTCACATGTAGTAGACCATTTTTGTGCCATGGGTAATAGGAGGATTTTTCACCCGGCTACCACCGCAAGTATATTTTAAACCTGTGGGAAGCACTGATATATGAAGACTTAAGATAAGCCTCTAAGTGCTGTCTGAAATTTTCTTCTAAAATGAGCATTTTAATCAAGCTCGTATGTTTAGGTTCAGTAATTTCACTTTAATGGCAATTAATAGGTCCTTTTCATTGCCATTAAAGTGAAATAACTGAACATAGACATACAAGCTTGATAAAAATGCTCATTTTAGAAGAAAATTTCAGATTTTTTGCATCTGAAGTCTTCATATATATTTGTTCATCAGTTTGACGGCACAAGTGTTTAAATAAATAAGAAATTACAACGGAGTGTCTTTGAAAACCCTCTTTTGTGCAGAACTACTTCCTACCGCCACGGATTCAATTCTCAAGATGATAGTTTAACAATTGAGCACAAGCCTCTGTTACTAATTCTAAAATGTCACCTTAGAACTAGTAACGAAGGACTGTTGAGTCACTTCATTGAAGCTTAATGTATTATGTAGAGTCGAGTATTATGAGAGAGAGATCGACTAAACGAGTACCTACATCTGATATAGCATTCATTCTTCAAGTCGATGTCCATAATATTATATCCACTATAAAAAATCGGTTTGAATGTCCACTGGGGAAAGCGATATCTTTGGCTTTATCCTTTTAAAAGTTAAGGGGATTTCCCATAACAGCGCTAAAACAACTTCCTTGTTCTGACTCGCTCATAAAGAGAGTCTTTGTTGCCATCTAATGGCGTAATAATGTAACTTTCACAGTACCAAATACGGTATATTATTTACATAAAATGATATTTATTGAAAACAATATTTAAATTAACAACAATAGACATTATAAAAGACATAAACACAAGCAAACAATAAACACAATCAAATAAATAAAAAACACAAGCAAACTATTCAGTCAAATGTACAAAAGCAGCGCTCTAGTACAGGATTAAAGTTAAATATACCTACATATAAAGTTATGAAATTGAATTATCTCCTTAACCCAAATCATTTTGCTCTGGAACAAGTAATAGATTAATAAGACCAAAGATTGCCCATTTGATATACCCCAAATGAATTATATCTCATGTTTAACCACTATAAGAGATCCCCCAAATCCCCAAAGCACTGGCCGAGATGAAGCTGCTCTCAGCGGGTACACGAGCTCTGAACGGCTGCTGACGGCCTGGAGCTCACATCTCTGAAAACTTCTAAACAAATTGTAAAATAGGAGCTATGTTTATATATGAATCACATATTTGAGGTCTAAATAACTATATTCTCGTCTAAAAAAACTCTTAAAACTGCATTTCGTGACATAACAACAGTAGTATTTATAAAAAAATATGGTGGATTTGCTCAACCACCATGACAGTCACTGCAAGCGGAGTGATACAAATAGTGAAATGGTTCCATTGCTGATACTTGGGCTCTCAGCCAATCAGATTCGAGAACCAGAAATATATACAGATTTGCCTTGGTGTTTTGAAATAAGTTTGTTAAGGTAATATAATTAATAAAGCTAAAACTGAAAATAAAAAATAAATTAAAGCTTAATAGAATTATAAAAAACGAATTAATTATTCATAAATACTGTAATCGTATATGCAAATAATACTAAAATAACACTGATGTTAACATCTATAGTTTCGTGACGTCAATTGAAAGTGTATTGTTTGTTTTTATAAACGGAGACATGTGTCTAAATTATTTTTTGTAATCAACAGCATGTCACAGATGCTGTAGATATAATTAAACTTTATATCTCTAGGAAAAACATCATTGAGTTTTGATGCTCCTTCAACGGGATTAAAAGGCCACAGACCAACATCACCCATCTCTCCGGTAAGATCTTCTGATAGCAGAATAAATAACTAAAACAAGTGAAAATAACACAAACAATTTAAAATATATTCACATATGAAAGTTAATCTAAAATTGTGATAATATTTCACAATATTACTGTTTTTTTTTTTTTTTTAATCACAAATAATGCAGCCTTGGTGAGCAGAAGAGACATAATTCACAAGAGACACTTTGACTTGATCATATTTAATTTTTTTAAATAGGCTATTTTCATTTATTAAAATGGTATATTCTGTTCTAATTCAATTCTGTAAATTAATGTTTGATAAAAAAATATATAATTTTTTAAAATTAAATTAATTTTTTTTTGTTTTTTGGTGCATCAATGTTGCGCTGTAGATTAGTTAAAGCTTGCTCCACAGACAATTTAGCCGATGTAATTTTTTAATCACAAATAATGCAGCCTTGGTGAGCAGAAGAGACATAATTCAAAATCTTAATTATTCCAATCTTTTGACTGCTTTTTTGAACTTTTTCTTGTAGCTAATACTGAAAACTCAAGTACACTAAAAAATAACTTTCTTTTGAATATTGAACATGCAAAGTATATAACAATTTGTGAATAACCAAAAACACAATGTCATCCAGATTACTCTTCAAATCTCAGATGAAAAATTCATTTTTTTCCCTCCATAACAGCCAAAAAGCATCAGTCGTGGAGGATCACAGATTTCCCACAATCCCCCCTGGGCCTCTACTGCGATCGCACCACTGTCACCGTTACACATGTCAGGCCACAGTGGCACCTCGCCGGGAAACACCATTTCCTCTCTGCTCACGCAACAAGCCCCACTTCTCATCCCCAAAACAGAAAAACTCTCTCCGGTTCAAATGCACGCGAGTGACAGGAACAGTTTGTCAGGTGTGTTGATTTGTAATAGTTTTAATGTGATCTCATCACACAGTTATAATGTATTTACATTTAAAACCATTCAATATCACAGATAATAACTCAAGCATTGTGCTTTATTTCAAAAGTAATGAAATGTATGGAAGCTTGTGTCCGCTATGGAATAAAAAAGTTAAAGGAGTCATGACATGAGAAATTAAATTTGCCTTGATCTTTTGACATTGTAAGAGGTATTTGTACCATTAAAACATCCTGCAAGTTTCATTATCATTACCGAAGTCAGTACTTTTGACAACCCTATTCAAAACACTTATTCTCGTGCAATAACAGTGGCATTTACTGAGAAGCCTTAAAGGAGCCGCACCTTAAAAAAAATTATCATTTTAGACATTTTAGAGTGTCAGAATGAAGGTTGAAAATAATCATTTTTTTGTGCAAGAAACTTTATTAACATTATGAGTGAACCTCAAGGAACATATTAAAAGAATAAAAAATCCATGTTATGACTCCTTTAATTACAACTTTTTATCTCACAATTCTGACATTTTTTCCTTGCAATTGTGAGTTTGTATCTTAGATATAAAAAAGCCCTAATTGTGAGAAAAGGGGGAAAAGTCAGAATTTTAAGATGATAAGTCGCGATTACCTTTTTTTAAATTTTTTTTATTCTGTAGCAGAAATAAGCTTCCATTGAAATGTCTGTATTTTTAGTTACTTTTTCAGGAAACATGGGGCAGATGTCACCTACAAATCCACCGGAGAAGAAAAACCCAGAGGAGTTACCTGGACAAGCCAAGTTGGAGTCCACAAGAGTAAAAACACAAATCCACCCACCGCACATGTTTGTTTTATAACCACACGGTTTATGTTGTGTTTCTCATGTTGTGTTGTTTTACAGACAGACACACGACGGATCACACACATTTCTGCCGAGCAGAAGAGACGGTTCAACATCAAGCTCGGCTTTGACACGCTACACAGTCTGGTGACCACTCTCAGTTCACAGCCAAGTATAAAGGTAACACTCATTTCAGTGACTACATCAGTCACCTCTTGTGAAAAAGAAGTGTGCTTATTTGTTTTGAATGTGCACTTGTTGTGTACTTCAAGTCACAAAGCTTTAAAAAAGACGCATATGCATCACAGAATGATCCCATGTGAGATGTGTCATATATTCCAAGTGATATAAATATATGGTAGGGGGCAAGAGTAGAAGTGTCTTAAAGGTGACCTATAATGCCCTTTTACAAGATGTAATATAAGTCTCTGGTGTCTCCAGAATGTGTCTGTGAAGTTTCAGCTCAAAATACCCCACAGATCATTTATTATAGCTTGTCAAATTTGCCCCTATTTGGGTGTGAGCAAAAACACTGTTTTTGTGTGTGTCCCTTTAAATGCAAATGAGCTGCTGCTCCCGCCCCCTTTCCAGAAGAGGGCGGAGCTTTAACAGCTCAACAACAAAGCTGGAGAATCTCACGCAGCCAAAATGAGGATTGTCAGTAACGGTGTTCAGCTTTACATTGTTCAAACCGGAGTCGACACTGATGGAGAGACTCAGGAAGAAGTTACAACTTTTAGATGTTTCTGAATAAACAGATAAATTTGCTGTGGAGTTGATTCAACTCATCCACTAGCATGTGGGTCATGTTCATCTTTTGTGTTGAATTGACACTCGTTTGTGAAGCAGTCCGACGTAAAATGACGGCATGACAACAACACTCTACTACAACAACTCTTCCTCTTCTCTAAAGCAGCCCTACATGGCCTCACCCCCTTTGTTGTTTTTCTCGGGGGCGGGGTTTATGTAAATTTTGGGGTTAGTGATGTCACCAGCCGTTTGTTGTCCTTAAAAAGTGATTTCTCTAAAAGAAAATATCTCGCTTTGCATTGAACTTTGAGTGTCGTAACTTTGCAGATGTTGTTTATACTCAAACAGCAACATTACACACTAACTAAAGATAAAGTGAAATCATAATCAACCACCCCTTCAAATACATGCAGAAGTGTGCTTTTTCACAAGGTACTAAAAGAATAGCCATGCATTTTAGCTTGTAAGTTACTTCAGATAGAAGAGACTTAATATGAGACTTCAGATGCAGATTGATGCTGTTTGTAACCCTCAGCTTCCAGCATAAAGACACTACATCAGTCTCATAGGGTTTATTATCTTCAGCCATTTCCTCCACCTCACCCTAACACTCTGAACTCTCATTCCCATCGGTCTCAGATCAGTAAGGCCACCACACTGCAGAAGACAGCGGAGTACATCAGTAAGATGCAGCAGGAGAGAGCTCAGCTCCACGAGGAGGCCCAGAGACTGAGAGACGAGATCCTGGTGCTCAACTCTGCCATCAAGTGAGTGTGCTTGAGCTGCTTTACCATGTGGTGGACATAGTGTGTGTTTATGAGAAACTTTACCATTAATGTGTGATTGTATTTGATCTGTTTGTGTGTAGTGTATGTCAGCAGCAGCTTCCTGCTACAGGCGTCCCAATAACACGACAGCGATTCGACCACATGAGAGAGAAGTTCAGAGAGTATGTGAGAGCTCAAACGCTGCAGAACTGGAAGTTCTGGATTGTATCCTACAAAGTTTGTGTCTGTTCCTAATCTGGAACAATGATTGAGGAAGGCATGAGGGAGATTAAATGATGAGAGAATTTTCATTTTTGGGTGAACTATCCCTTTAAGGTAATAGGGTAAAATAATTAACTTATAGATATTGCTATGCTTCCCCAGTTTATTGATTACATTAAGAATTCCTAACATTGTGTGTATTACAGGTTTTCTGAAATGTTATGTTTAATAATGCAAATTCCTTATCTAAATTAAATATGCACTAATTTGCTTACATTTCCAGGACAGAACTCTGAACATTTGATATAGCCAGGTTCAAAATTTGTGTTTCGTTTTGTTAATATATTAGAGTTAAAGGTTTTTTATCACTCCTTCAATCATAAAATACTAGGGGTTTGATGAGATCTCATGCCATGTGATCTTGCGATATTAGCATATAATATGCCACCACTATGTTTACTACACTTTCATTTTGCTTTTTATTTATAGAAATATATTATAGAATTTTTATTCATAGAAATAAAATCATTTAAAGTGCAAAACATTGTAATATGTAAACTATTGTAAACATCTGCTCTACTCATCCAGCACGAGCTGCAGAGTCGCACACAGTGCAGCAGGAATCACAGTTCACTGATCACATGATGAGAGTATGGCAGAGGATTTGTTGTGCAACAGAGCCTAAGCGTCTGATAAATGTCTTATCTTTTAGAATGTGTGCTCAGCACCGCTGCTCCCTATACACAGAGTATGTGTGATTGCAAATTAGAAAGCGAAAGTAAAACGCGAGCTCCCTGATGCAAATTAGGCTACATACAATAGCCTGTCTCCCAATGTCAAACCTATCAGACTATAGTTGTGTCCCAAATGATGCACTATGCAATATGCACTTTTGCACTTTATGTACTCACCCGTGTAGTGTATGAACTTTATAATTATGTTGTCATTCAACATCGGAGTCTGATGTCCCTCCTCCTCTGCTACGTAATTAAAGCTGTGACAGTCGATTGCATGTATCCAACATTCCACACTTCGCTTTCTCGGTTAAATAAGTGCATCATCCGGGTATTTAAAGGGGGGGTTTAATGCTATTTCATGTATTCTGACTTATTTACACTGTTAAAGAGTTGGATTCTCATACTAAACATGGCCAAAGTTTCAAAAGTTTCTGTGCCAAAAATACTCTTCCAAATCCTCATAAACTTCATGGTCTTTTTTTTTGAGTATGGGGCTGTGTGACGTTACATAGGTCGGGCACTTATCCCGGCGTGCACACGTTGACCAGAGCGAGAGAGAGCAAGAGCTCGCCCATCAACGTGCGTTTGGCTTTACGGAAGTCGGCAGCGGCGCTGCACAGGTCACAAGACTTCACGAAATCAACAATGTCACCAAAGAAGTGTGTTTTTGGTTGTGAGGGAAAGATAACCTTGCTTCCCAGCGTTAAGAGGAGCTAAGAGTTTTGTGCCCACGCATTACATTGATGCGCTCTCGATATTTGTTATTAAAATAACCATAGAAACTGATAGTTTCAATCACTTTTTTATTGGTTAAAATGAATAGAGCATATCTCGTGTTTTTCCGGGGCTGCTCGAGCCCTCAGGATCGGTGCTTATAGTTTCATAAACTAGACCCAGTTCTATGCTGGATTTACAGATCGTTTGAAACTGAAAGATGGAGCGGTCACAGCGATAATGATCGCGGTCATGAGTCAGAAGCGCAGATGGTGAGTAAAACTGCTTCAAATGTCTGTTTTGTTGGCAACAGGCGACTAAGTGCATATAATGTAAACAACACAAACGTAGTGAATTCATAAATTCATTATTCATCATTCACTATACGCTATATTCATTATAGTGATTCAAAAGTTATCCATGGATAATGTGATGGTGTATTAAATACATTTGTTTAGCTGACCATTGATAGTTTGCAGAAGATCGCTATGCAAAAGCTGCACAAGCTCGTCACTCTTTAGCTCCGCTCACACGGCACGCCTCCAGGCGCTCGGCTGTTTTCAGAAAGACTCGGTACAGTGTATGTATCTTTTATTAATATGATAAAACTAAAGATTTTTTGGAGATATGAAGGATGCACTACTATTCTATAGGTACTCAAGTTTAACATGAAATTGGCAGAAACTGTGTGTGACACACTACTTGCACTATTTATACTACAATACAGCATAGAATAGTGCACAAGTATGCAAATTAGGATGCACCTTATTCTTCCAGTGATGAATTTTGTCATTGGGTTCATGAGAACAAGACGAGACTTTTGCACAGTATTTTAAGAAATCCTCAATCTCATCTTGTATCTCGTCAAAGTATCTTGTCAAAACCCTAGAAAATACTGTCAACATCTAAAAAAAAAATTTAAAATTGACCATGTTTTTAGGATTGTTATATAAATCAGGTGATATATGAACAAACCCTTCTGTAAAGCCCTTCAGAATATGGATAGGAATAAACTGTAAAGTTTGGTGTTTGTAAAGCTGCTGAAGTGGAGATTTTTGACTCAAACTCATCGCCTTTAAAGTTATGAATTGAAATTGAAATCTACAGATGCAAATAGATAAAGTGTAATAAAATGAACACTTAAATGTGTGTTTTCACTAGTCTAAAACAATTTTAGGAAAAGCACAAAATCTCAAAATTGACCAGTGCACAAAAAAACAATGTTTTTTCCTGTAGTGTCTTGTTTTAAGCATCCAAAACATCTGTTCTGGTCTTGTTAGCAGGATTAATTCTGTTAAAATGCATGTCCTCTTCATATTTTCCTGATCTGAAGCCATTCTCATAGTTCAGCATCATCATCGAGCCGCTGTTCGAGTCCTTTAACGGTATGGTGTCCACAGCCAGTGTTGATGATCTGTGTCGCAGCACTCTCTCCTGGCTGGACCAGCACTGCTCTCTGCCTGCGCTCAGACCCAGTGAGTGACCAGCATCTCTCTATAACACTCCTTCCTGTTTCACTTTCACATCAAACCTCACCATGATTTCAGTGTGAGCGTTTCACTCGCATTTGCAACTAAAATTAATAAAGCTCTTCTGAATTAGATGTGAGCACACTGTCAAATATATTTAGGAGTACATGTGTATTCAATTCTGCTTCAGATATATATGGCTGAGTTAAACCAATATTTCCACTTGCCATTTGTGTAGAATTTACTACAGTTGAGCGACTGGATCAGGTCATTCGAGCTGGAGCGAGTGAGTGGAGGCAGGGCTAATTTGCATATTCATTAATCCACGTATACTAAATGAAGCAAAGGTGTAGAGTTACAGTCAAGCTATTTTAAGACAGGAAGAGATTATTTTCTCAGGAAAAAACATTTAAATATGTCATTTTGATTATCAAAGATTTTAGATGGTTCTAAGAGTGCATATTTTAATATCCCTCATATGTTTGAATGAGCAGCTGGAAGTAGAAAAGACATTTCAAAATAAGAGTCACTGTGTATTTCAGGCTTGTTTAGAATTAAAATTCTCACATTATGCAGAACCAAAACTTACTGTAAAATCTTAGTTTTAAACCTACTCTAACACATGACCACAAATGTTAATTAATGGATAAATGTGTCATATTATTGCATTAATTAAAAAGCTATACATACACTACTATTCAAAAGTCTTTTATGTTCACTAAGGCTTAGTTTATTTGATCAAAAATACAGAAAAACAGTGAAATATTATTACAATTTAAAATAACTCTTTTCTATGTGAATATATTGTAAAATGTAATTTATTTCTGTGATCAAAGCTGAATTTTCAGCATCATTACTCCAGTCTTCAGTGTCACATGATCCTTCAGAAATCATTCTAATATGATGATTTGATGCTCAAGAAACATTTCTGATTATTATCAATGTTGAAAACAGTTGTGCTGCTTCATTTTTTGTGGAAACTGTGATACGTTTTTATTTTTCAGGATTTTTTGAAAAATAGAAAGTTTAATAAAGCTTTTGTAAAATTATAAATTGTATAATTACAAATGTCTTTACTGTCACTTTTGATCAATTTAATGCATTCTTGCTAATAAAAGTATTAATTTCTTAAAAATAAATAATTCTCCCACCAGGTAAACTCGTTAATTAGTTGTCAAGCAACTTCGTGGTAATTAGTTACTCTAAAAAAATACTTGTATCAGTCAACCAGTTACAAAGATAGACATGAAACAGCTCTTTTAATTCTTTCAAATGAATCATATAAAATTGAATGAATTATTCTTGAACTGACCAAAATATTTAAAGGGACAAGGTTGCATTTTAACTTCAGATTTTGATGTAAAATCCACTGTTTTATATAGAATTGCTCTACAAAATTGATACAGTATTTAAATGCAATTACATCAGAAATAATTACAGAAAAATTAAGAGTAATCTATTATTTTCAAGGGAAAAGTAATTAAATAACAGTTATTTCTCCAGATGCTTCCAGTGTGTTTATCTACATTTTACAACAGCTTTGAATCTGCTTATCCAATAAGAAATCGAGTCAGATCTAGCAGGTAATGTCAGTTTTACAGTAATACTTCTACCTTCTCTCTGTCTCTCTCTCTCTCCAGCTGTTTTGAGTTCACTCCGTCTGCTCAGCACCTCCACATCAATCCTCACAGATCCCAGTCTGATTCCTGAACAGGCCATCCAGGCTGTCAATCACGGACATTCATCCCACAGCTACAACCAATGATGGCACACTCTCTCAGAACTGCAGCCAATCACACGCATCCAATCATAACAGCAACAAACAATGACAATGTACTTTTTCACAAATGCAGCCAGTGATGCTCTTTCCCACAAATATACAAGTGCTTATCGATGGTAAATGCTTCGCAGGAACGTTACTGGCTTTGGCTTAGTTTTTTGTCCTTTTCATTATTTATAGGAAAACAGAGAAGCTGATCAGAGTTGATGAAAGAGGGAATTGACGTAAGCCAGATTCAAACTCAGTGTATCAGAGCTCAGTATAACTGATTCAGTTTAGTTGAGTCAGTAACATGTGCCGTGTAATGCCTTACTGTTGAAGAGACCGCATACGTTTCTTCTGCTGATGCTGTAATTCTCAGAATATCAATGAATGTGAATGTTTTACAGTACAATGAGACACACTATCTATAACGCTCTGTGCCTTGTTTACACCACAACATGTAATTTCAGCAATTTCCCTCGAGGAATAAATGTAAGATTTGACTGTTTTTCTCAGAGTGTGTTTGTGTCACAGTGATGGCATTAGTGTTTGATGGTGCATTGCACACATACGGTGTCCCATGACTTTATGTAAAGCGTTAGAGGCACAAATCCCATGAGACCTATTAGATAAACTATTGTCTAGCATGAAGTTGAACTAGCATGAAAAGTAACTGGATTTAATATCTATTCCCAGACCTTACAATGAAATGTAATTGCATTTGGAAAATTGTAAAACATAAGAAATAACAGTTTGGACCCTTTTAAAAGTATTGGGATGCCCCTCCAAATCATTGAATTCAGGTGTTCCAATCACTTCCATGGCCACAGGTGTATAAAATCGAGCACCTAGGCATGCAGACTGCTTCTACAAACATTTGTGAAGGAATGGGTCACTCTCAGGAATTCAAACGTGGTACCGTGATAGGTTGCCGCCTGTGCAATAAGTCCATTCATGAAATTTCCTCACTACTAAATTATTCCATGGTCAACTGTTAGTGGTATCATAACAAAGTGGAAGCAATTGGGAACAACAGCAACTCAGCCATGAAGTGGTCGGCCACGTAAAATCACAGAGTGGAGTCAGCGCATGCTGAGGAGCACAGAAGTCACCATCTTTGTGCAAAGTCAATAGCTACAGACCTCCAAACTTCGTGTGGCCTTCAGATTAGCTCAAGAACAGTGCGTAGAGAGCTTCATGGAATGGATTTCCAAGGCCGAGCAGCTGCATCCAAGCCTTACATCACCAAGTGCAATGCAAAGCGTCGGATGCAGTGGTGTAAAGCACACCATCACTGGACTCTAGAGCAGTGGAGACGTGTTCTCTGGAGTGACCAATCACGCTTCTCTGTCTGGCAATCCGATGGGCGAGTCTGGGTTTGGTGGTTGAAGGAGAACGGTACTTTCCTGACTGCATTGAGCCAAATGTAAAGTTTGGTGGAGGGGGATTATGGTGTGGGGTTGTTTTTCAGGGGTGGGGCTTGAACCCTTAGTTCCAGTGAAAGGAACTCTTAATGCTTCAGCACACCAAGACATTTAATTCTCCCAACTTTGTGGGAACAGTTTGGGGATGTTCCAACATGACTGCGCACCAGTGCACAAAGCAAGGTCCATAAAGACATGGATGAGGGAGTTTGGTGTGGAGGAACTTGACTGTCCTGCACAGAGTCCTGACCTCAACCTGATAGAACACCTTTGGGATGAATTAGAGCGGAGACTGTGAGCCAGACCTTCTCGCCAACATCACTGCCTGACCTCACAAATGCGCTTCTAGAAGAATGGTCAAAAATTCCCATAAACACACTCCTAAACCTTGTGGAAAGCCTTCCCAGAAGAGTTAAAGCTGCAAAGGGTGGGCCAACTCCATATTAAACCCTACAGATTAAGAATGGGATGTCATTAAAGTTCATGTGCATGTAAAAGCAGGCGTCCCAAAACGTTTGACAATGTAGTGTGTGTGTGTGTATGTGTATATACAGTGTGTGTGTCTGTGTGTATATGTATGTAAATACAGTATGTGTGTGTGTATATATGTATACAGTGTGTGTGTGTGTATATGTATATACAGTGTTGGTCTGTGTGTGTATATGTATGTAAATACAGCGTGTCTTTGTATGTATATGTATATACAGTATGTGTGTGTTTCTGTGTGTGTATATGTAGGTTTTTACAATGTGTTTGTGTGCGTATATGTATATTCAGTGTGTGTGTGTGAGTATATGTAGGTTTATACAATGTGTGTGTGTATATATATATATATAATATATATATATATATATGTAATTACAAAATGCTTATATAATATTAACGTATGCAGAAATGTTTCTGTGTTAATAGTACCTCTCACCAGGTGTCGCTAGTGAGTTCACACTTTTATACTTGTCTTTCCTTCACATTTCATGTCTTTAAATTACTGTTTTATGAAGTATTATTATTGTTGTTATTATTATTATTATTATTATTACTATTACTTCGTTTGGCTGTTTTTAGGTTCCCTCTGATTTTTTTCTCTCATGTGATCGAGTTATTAGAATGAGTCAGTATTGCAGCACGCCACAGTTGCACCTCCCGAGCTCTGGAGGGCGCCGCGTCTGAAGCTCTTCGGCTCGAATCGTCCCGTTCTCGGCTCTTGCGCTGTTGTCGCTGTCCAGCACTGAGCGTTCAGCACCGCGAGCGGAGGACAGCTCCCGACCCTCAGAGGAAAACTCAGCAGACTACCGCAGAACCGCTTCAGCCAGCCACATCTACATCCACACGACCGACCGGTAAGATTATTCACCGCTCCTCATCAGATACACAGAATAAGAGCGCAGGAATAACGCGTGAACATCTCACGCGCACCACAGCAGCAGCGCGACAAGCTCTTAATGTGATTAAACGCGATTACTATCAACGCCGATTCTTTTGTCCTTTACTCTGAGTTTATGTGTCTCTGTGAATAAAACACAAAACATATGACATTCAATCTGAATATTTTCCTTCTTTAATGCGCTTTAATTCTTTAATGCGTTCTCATGCTAATCTTTAATAATAAGATGAACGATGTGCAACTGAATCTCGAAAAGAACGGATAGTTGTTTACGTTTTTCCTAAAACGTATTGATTTTAAATGACGTTATCTCGAGATTTTAATCAAATAATAGGCTAAACGTTTATTAGAAATCTGATCCGAGGCATAGAGAAGCAACACAAGACATTATGACATTTCATTTATGTTTATAGCAAAAGGGTGAATCTCATTAAATCTATCTAGAACATCATATTTGTATATTATTATTATTATTATTATGTACCAGTTCAAGTAGGTTCTAATACTTTTGCTGATGCACGTTTACTAATTTTGCAGTGTCTTGCCATACTTTGCAGTATTTATGGTTTGCATGGTGTAATACTAAACCATGTGTATCATTTTAAATGCAAAATTATCTTCTAGAGCGTCTTATATTTATGCATCATTGTTTTTACATCTGTTGCTAAATGAATGATGTTTCTGTGAGGGTCTCTGCTCACCTGAAGAGCCGCACACCCTCTTTACTGCCTCATAAAAGACATAAATGCGCTCACTTAATGTAGGGGAGTTAGATATCTGCAGCTGGTTGTCAATAATTCCCAGGGTGGCGTTTTATTCTGCATATGCTCAGATTTATTTCTGCATGCATAAAGGCTGCTTTGAGCTGGTTTACTGAAGAGACTGTGTAGGAAGTGTCGAGACGTCTTCACCTGAAGAGGCTGTAGCGATGACATGCATGATGCAGAGCTGGTGTTTGAGGGTTTTAGCTCTTCAAACCTCGCAAAAGCTTAGCTAGCACCAGATCCAGGTCCGGTAAACACTGTCAAGATGCTTAATCTTTCATATATGATTTCTGGAATTGGATTTGATGGGTTTGGATCATGAAATATTGTTGCATGGATTCAGTGGTGGATAAAGTACTCGAAAGTCATACTTGAGTAAAAGTATAGATATTACCAGAAAATGACTTTGGTAGACGTTAAAGTCACTGTTTAGAATATTACTTGAGTTAAAGTTTTAAAGTATGTTATATTTTTTGTACTTAAGTAAGTATATATATCTCTATCACGTACAGTAACACCTTATTAGTTACTATTGTAATAACTATAAATTATGCATAATTACATGCAACTAACCCTAAACCAAACCAAACCCTAATCCTAAACCTGTAGTAAGTACATGTAGTTATTTAATATTACTCAGTACTTAAATGTATAATTACAGTGTAACAAAGACACCTTAAAATAAAGTGTAACCAAATGTACTACTTAAGTATTGAAAGTAAAAGTACAATTAAATGTAAAATATAAAAGGAGCAAAACAAATTATTAAAAATTGTTCTATACACAGTTGAGCAGCAAGATTGTGTTCAGTTTTAACTCTTTCTTACATTTTGTTTTCTTTGAATTAAAAAAAATGGCAAAATGTTTATTGTAATTTTTAAATATAAAAAATACTAATATATTAATTATGCATTGATCGTTCATGTTAATTCATAGTGCATTATAACTAATGTAAGAGACAACTTTAAAATGTTAAAATGTAAATGTTGAAATTAAAAATGAACAATACTTTTATTAACCTTATTTAATGTTACAACTGGACTCTTATTATAAAGTGTTTCCATTTCATATAAATCCAAACAGTCAGGCTTAAAAATTACCATCTTTACACACAGGCATAGCATGGGTCTATTATATGTATACTTTCACACATTATTTGCCTCTATTTTAGAAAACTTGATGATTAACTAATCAAAATATGTGTTACAGTGCCGATAAAAAAAGAACTGAAATCGAATACTTTTATGATTTATGTTTCTGTCGCTGCATGATGAGGATACAGATTAAATATGCAACTTCACTGGATAACAAATGCATAACAGCGAACAAATGGATATAAACTAATGCAAATGAATGGTAACAATCGTGACATTAAACAGTGTTTTTGTCACATTGTTTTAACCGCTTGAGGTACTACTATCTCTCAGCCTCGACGGCAAACGTACTGCTGTTCTCCACTAATGCAGCATCTACTCAACAATCTAATTACTTTATAATGATATGAAAAAATGTACTGCAGTGTACACTGTATAACATACCGTTTTGTTGTCTATGTTTTAAATCCGTTTTTGAAGTGTCCCGCTCTGTACAGCGAGCAACCTCACGTCACGTGTCAAAACAAACTCTACGAGCATCAGTGATAGTTTTATTTCGCCTCTAGAGGTCGCTGTCGTACTGTATAATGACGGCGCACTCTTCTCAGCCGCTCCAGCAACGGACACAAACCGGAAAATGAAATCAACCATGTACTTGTTTGCACATGCTTGCTTGCAGTCTGTGTTCTTCCGACTTTATTTTGTAGTAAGTAACAAAAATGCTTTGGGGAAATGTATTGGAGTAAAAGTGTATATTTTATTTAGGAAATGTAGTGGAGTGAAAGTAAAAGTTGACAAATATAATAACTCAAGTAATGTACAGATTCTCCCAAAAAATACTCAAGTACAGTGACAAAGTATTATTACTTCGTTACATTACACCACTAATAGTTGGTTTTGGTTTGTCAAATCATGTTATTTTCTGGTTTAAACACTATTTAAGTGGAAGAACTCGATGTGTACAGGCTGAAGGTAAATGTTCTGGACTGTTGGAGATTGTTAAAGTTTTTCCCCAAGGATCTGTGTTGGGACCCCTTTTATTTACTCTCTACATAAATAGTCTTGATTGTGATATTCAGGATGCAACAGATGCTGATAGTAATTCCAGTAAAATGTGACTGGTGCTTACTTGTGCAAAACTCATCAGCGTTTTGAGTGGTTGTTACATCATTGCTAGAGTGTTCTGATTGGTTGACAGGTGGTTCGGTAACACTTTATTTTGATGGTTTTACTAACTATAAATATCTTTGCACATGTCAACTAACTCTCATTAGAGTATTTGTAGACTGTTGCTTAATATCTGCTAACTTTATTTTGATGCTCCCAACATACATATCTTTTCAACTACATCAACTTATTCTACTTACCTGAACCCTAACCCAGTGCTTCCCAAACTGGGGTGTGTGAGGTGACAGAAGGGTTACACAAACAAAATGCTGAGTTTTGTTGTTCATTTCACTCTACCTCGCCTTAAAATAACATTAAAACCAATTATGGATTTCTAACAGGCAAAATACTGCCTCTAGTGTAAACACAGGAAAATGGGTAGCACTTTATTTTATACATTCTGGGATAAAAAACAACCAAGTTGGGTTGAAAATGGACAAACTTGGGTTGTTTTGACCCAGCAGTTGGGTTAAATATTTGCACAACCTGCTGGATAGTTTTATTTAACTCAACTATTGTTTAAAAATGACTGTATTGCTCACTTAAAATGAACCCAAAGTATGTTGGAAATTAGCATTTATTAATATATTTAGTTAATGAACATTTATTAATAAGTTTATTAAATAATAATTAAACAATAAACATTTATTACATTTCTTATTAATAAATATTTCACCTTTTGATTATTATTGTTGCCTCTAGTAATTATGTGTCTGATTTTTAATTTCCAACCTATTTGGGGTTCATTTTAAGCCAGATATAGTCATTTTTAAACAATAGTTGACTATCCAGCACATTGGGCAAACATTTAACCCAACCACTGGGTTTGTTCATATTTAACCCAACTTGGGTTGTTTTTAACCCAGCATTTTTTTAAAGTGTAAAAATCAGACACATAATTACTAGAGGCAACAATAATAATCAAAAGGTGAACATTTATTAATAAGCAATTTAATACATGTTTATTATTCAATTATTATTTATTAAACTTATTAATAAATGTTTAATTTATTGAACATTAATAAATGTTAAAATCCAACCTATTTTGGTTTCATTTTAAGCAAGCAATACAGTAATTTTTAAACAATAGTTGGGTTAAATAAAACTACCAACAGGTTAGGCAAACATTTAACCCAACTGCTGGCTTTGTCCATTTTTAACTCAACTTGGGTTGTTTTTATCCCAGAATTTTTTAGAGTGTAGGTACTAACCCTGAACCTACCTCTAAACCTAACTTTAACCCATTTACAGTAGTCAACGTTTGAAGTGGATCAAAAAAAGTTAATCAAAGTTGTCCTAAGAAGAAGGTTTTAGGACAAATTTGATAAAAGGTTCTGATCCACTTCAAATGTTGACTACTATAGTTACCTCATATTACCCAGTACTTTCTTAGGTAAGAACACTGTAATAAAATAAAGTGCAATGTAAAAGTTCAAATGCATGACATCCAGTCAAGCAGTGTGCATCTTATAGGTTGCATGCAGAGTCTACATTACTGCCGTTCAATGTATGTTTGTAAAAGTGGGGATTTAAAACTTACTGGCATGAAGAAGACACAAACTGTTCATAGAGATCGATTTAAGACTCAAACTCTCTTCGACACAGAAACATACTCTGTGTGAGCTCCTGTTTTTAATACGAGCAAGTATGCAATTTTTCCAAACATCCACACGATTGCAAATTTGACATTTTCTACAATCGTTCAACAAATAAAAAGGCAATATTAAGAGATGTACATTTTAAACACAGTATTATAAGCTTGCACTATTTTGCAACAAAATAATAATTTCAATGAAGGCCACTGCAGAACAATTGTGTGTATCCAAGCAAGACACAGCGATGTTTCATTAGTGAACGAATCTGAGAGAGTCAGTGATTCAATGACCCTGAATAAATGAATGACTCAATGACTTGTCTATTAAGACAGTGACTTTTAGTTTATTATTTAAAAGTATCACTTCATTTTTACCATCATTTCATATTTCTTTTTTGAACTTTTTTTTATTTAAAACATTATCTCCAAACATTTTTGCCACTGTAACTGCATTCATGCCACCTCTGAGCAGCATTAAATACACATGATGCAGCTGCAGTGCAGAGATGGCTTTTGTTGATACTGAATTCATATTGATTTAGTTTAATTTATTGCTTTATTATTATAGAATTTTAAGAATTTGGCATAAAACAAGACATACATTTAATAAACTTTGCCTTATAAAGGTAAAAAATGCACCTGAAATCTGTTTAGGGGGCAAATATTGTCCCTTATTGCAAAAGATGTGACTGCAGTCTATAATGATTTGATTTTAGGCAGGATTACAGAAGTTATGAGCTGAAGTTGAGTAATAGTAATAGTGATGATTGACTTAAGAATGATCAAAATCTCTACAACAAGAGTCTGTGTCTGTGTTAAATGTCAAACATCTTGTGCTTCTTAGGAATTTTTGGAAACGAGCCAAGAGCAGAAAGCTTTCTGATTGGCTGTGAATGTCCTGATTGACAGCATTATTTGACTGACTCAACTGTATTTAGCAAAATCGCAATTGAATCACAATCCATTGCTGATCGTCATAAATCAGAAGTGTTTGCAGATGAGTTTCTCTTTTGTAAATGATGGGCATGAGATTGAAACAGTCTGTTTGCACCCCCTAGAGGTCACGTGATCTCATTAATATTCATAGGTATTCATGTTTGGAACTCAAATATCAACATATTGACAGCTTCTGAAATGCAAACACTTTAATGCATACATAGAATATATCTTGTTTATGAATTGCATGGATTGCAACAAAGGATTAATACACATTATAGCCTTTAAAGCTTATTAAAAATTATGTTTACATTTAGAAGCTGATATTGTACACTAGCACTGATCATGCTAGAAGATAATCATTCTGCAAGCAAAAAAACATCCTTTTCCATTGATGGTCTTTTATTCATATTAATCGCTAATATTTCATTATATTATATTATCATATAGTTTTCACCATTTCTCTTAAAAATGGGCTCTTAAAAGCATTTTGCATTAAGATGAATTGCACACTTTATGTATGAAGACCGGCAAAAAAAAAAAGTGAGGTAGTGTGTTACATTTAAATCCAGGTGTCAGGAAGTCGAGTTCTCCCTGCCTCCATTTTCTCAAATCTGTCTCCTCTTGCCATCCTGATTCTCTCATCCGTCATTCCACTGAAGGGCACACACATCCTCAGGGGGCTAGTTAACGTGTGTGTGTGTGTGTGTGTTTTTCCAGCATATGTCTGTCCTCTAACCGCACACTGGAGTGTGTTTAATACTAAGTGGGAATGTTGACTCTCAGCAGGCTCCTGTCTCTTTTTCTGTCTATTCCTGTCAATTTATTTTTAGAATTTCTCAGCAGCGTTGGCCTGAAAAAACATCATTACAGAGAACGGCAGTAGAATTAGCAGAAATGCATGTAGACCTTTTATAATTTCTGTCTGGTAGAAAGTGAGAAATTCATTCACGGACATAACTCAAAAAAGGCTAAACATATAGGTGTGCTTGTGAACATCTTGTTAAAAGGCGACCTCTAATGCCCCTTTCACAAGATGTAATATAAGTCTCTGGTGTCCCCAGAATGTGTCTGTGAAGTTTCAGCTCAAAATCCCCCACAGATCATTTATTATAGCTTGTCAAATTTGCCCCTATTTGGGTGTGAGCAAAAACACGCCGTTTTTGTGTGTGTCCCTTTAAATGCAAATGAGCTCCGCTTTCCAGAAGAGGGCGGAGCTTTAACAGCTCAACAACAACAAAGCTGGAGAATCTCACACAGCCAAAATGAGGATTGTCAGTAACAGTGTTCAACTTAAGAAGTTACAACTTTTAGAATGAAACTGGACGTTTCTGAATGTTTACTGGATAAATTGATGTAGTTGCTGTGGAGTTGATTCAACTCATCCACTAGCATGTGCCGTCATGTTCATCTTTTGTGCAAATACAGCATTGAATTGATTTTGAAGCCCAAAAAAGCACCTCCATCCATCATAACAGTAATCATATGGCTTCAGGGGGTTAATAAAGGCCTTCTGAAGCGAAGTGATGCATTTTTGTAAGAAAAATATCCATATTTATAACTTTATAAACTACAATCACTGTCTTTCATATGTGAGTTGATTTCTACTATTCACTCCCATTATAAAGAGCCAGAATATTTTTTTTAATATAACTCTGATTGTGTTTAAATGAGTAAATTATGGGATAATTTTCATTTTTGGGTGAACTAACCCTTTAACCCTTCTTAAGAGAGTTTGTAAACACAACTTATTTCCAGACAGCCTGATTAAAAACCTGAGAATATTATGCATTTTAAAAATGCACACAAACTACACACACACAACAGTCACGATTAAAATTCTGTCTGCTTGAGCACACGCACACACGCACACACACTGCATGCATCACGGTAATAATGTGGTGCTGAGGGGTGAAGGATTTGGATTAGTTGTTTGTCTTTGATGTGTTTGTCTTTGACCCGCAGCTGTACAGTCTGAAAGCTTGCATTGCAGTTGCAAAGTTACTTATTCATGGGTTTCATGTGACGTCACACAGTGGTGCGGTCGCCATTTGTAGGACGCAATTGCAACATGCCGTATATCTGCTGTGCTGTGGGCTGATCACGAAGAAATGGATTAGCATTTTACAATATCCCCACAAACCCTGAGCGTCCTTAGTAATTGATTACCACATTGCCACCAGTCCCGTATCAAATCAGTGCAGGACGCGATTTGTCCTGTATTTTACGTAGGCACACACATGAATAAACAAACAAGCATTTTGCAGTGAGGATAATACTAATAGCAATAATACTGAAATAAATTTGACAAGAAGCTCGCATTTGCACGGGACTGCAATTTAGCGTCTTTGTTTCCATAGCAACAGAGTCTCGAGAACATGCACTGTAAATCTGCATGTTTTTTAGGGTTGAATGGGGAAAAAGTTATCATTTGTGTCTTTCAGTAACTTATGATGAACGCAAGGCAAAATGCACCATTAAAGCAGCATGTGGTGGCAGACACGACATGCTTATAAAATTTGGATAATCTATTAATATAATATTCCATACACTACCCAAGCTGGTTAGACAGATAATCATTATATTTTTAGACAGATTAATTACTGTTATTGGTTTATCAGTCATATTATTCATATACATACATAATAAATAATCCTGTCATATACAATTTCTGAAAGTTTTTAAAAGTTCTAAATTATTTACATAAAAATGGGACAAAAAATTACATAATGTAGTCCTAACAAGTAAATTAATTAAAAATTCATCCCATCCAGGTAACAGCTGCAGAAATGTAAAAAAAAAAAAAGAAGTGATTTCTGGTTCAGAATGACTGCTTAAGATGCACCAACATACATTGAAGAGTTCTTTGGAAATAAATAAAATAATCAAATGTAAATAAAATGCATTCTGTTGCAAGTTTTCATGGTTTATTGTTGAGATGTCGATATTGTAGAGAGTCGTGAATGGTGTCCCTTATTTTAGTGTGACATCTTTCCGATCACCAAGGAGAAGCTACGTGTAGGTCCTAAAGACTTAAAGATGGCGGCTGTAGCAAAAAAGTCACGTGCCTGAAACCCATGGATAGTTAAAGTGGACCATCGAAATAACGTGTAAACAAGCATTAATCTTAGTTAATGCTTTTCAGCATTTCTTAACCTGTTAGCCGGTGGGCCCACAGCCATTACATACTTAAAACAGTAATATTCTATACTAAACCTAAACTAATCTTGACAAACTATATCATTTGAAAGCTTAGATCTCTAGTTTCATATTTGGTGACTGATTTTCAAAATAAATTACAGAGGAGCAGTAATTTATCAATTTGCAACAAGCATATTTTCATACTCATAAGGCATGTTCAGACCTTTATTTTGAAACGGCGATGAACATGAAAAATCATTAAGAGATTGGTTGAAATGTTTTCATGCCAAGAGTTCAAAAGATAACATCCATTCAATTTTTTGAGGAAAAATGGTCTGAAAATGTTTTTAATAGAAAAAAAAATACATTTATGATTGTGGTGGCGATCTATAACCCCATACATGTTGTTTTTATGTTATTAGAGGCTGATTCATATCAAATTCTGCCAAACTTCCCATACTACTTCTATATAGAATGTCTACTTCATAAATTGTATCAAAATGATGGAAATCTATGGTTCAGATCACTCAAACCATATATGGAAATGGAGGTGCCTTCATATGGTTAGTAATGGAGCTTGGGTGTCATCTAGTGAAAAAGTGTGGTACTGCGCCCAAACAAATCTTACTGAAAGCTCATTTTTGAGATATCAACCTGAAATTTGGAACTTGTTCAGATTTTTGGCTTGATTTCTTGCAGTTTTAGAGTAAAACTTCTTTTATAAATATATATTTTATATTTTATATAAAATATATTTTTACATTTTACATTTTCATAAACTTAAACTTCTATAACTTTTTTTGTTTCACTTACATAAGTTATTTCAATTCTACAACAATCTGCCAAATTTCATCTTTAAAACAAGATCAGCCTTATGTCTATACTCCAAAGTATTCTTGAATTACCCTTTAAGTTTGGATAGTGCATTTTTGTCTAAAAAAAAGTGGGGGTGACAGTTAACAGGTTAATACAATATAAAAAAACAAAAGTTGCATATGTTAATATTATTTTAATGGACCTGAGCTGACATGAACAGTTGGATTTTTATTAACTAATGTTAAAGACTAATAAATACTATACAAATATAATGCCTTAACTAACATTTTAATTTTATTGTAGTGTGTTCCCAAAACTAGATTGACTTAATGTCATGTCTCTGATCTGTAGATTTAACCAACTGAATATTACATGATGCTTATTTCTCAACGGAAATGCAATCATACGTTGAAGAAAACGAGTGAGTGTGTGTTCAAAGTGTTGAATCTCACAGTGGAGACGTTATGCATTAAATTCACACTGAAGTATAAAAGCTTTTAATATTTGCAGAAGAGATAAAGTTTGGAGTTTGACTCTGAGTTAAAGGAATAGTTCACCCAAAAATGAATTCAAATGAAACTCATCAATTACTCTCTCATGTGCTTCCAACCATAGACTTTGGAATTTGTCCTGTTTTTCATAATGGTAGCTTTAAAAAGATTAATAGCACAATGAATGCACCATAAAAGCATCATAAAATTAGCTCATATGACTCATGCATTTTATTCTAAATCTTCTGAAGTCATACAGTACTTTCATTATTCATTCTAAGTCATTATTCACTGAGGTGCTTGATATCGCTGACGTGTATTACAGTGGATGGAGAAGGAAATAATCATTTCAATTTCTCTTATATGACTTCATAAATCTTGGAATATAGTGTATAAATGGAAATGAGCATTCTTCTCTTGTGCTCCACAGAAGAAATAAAGTCACACAGGTTTGGAAGGACATGAGGGTGAGGAAATGATGACAGATTTTCCTTTAAGCGGGAGTCTGTGTTCATCTCAGTCGTGCTGTCGGCTGCTCAGAGAATTCTAGGTATTCTCATATCTTCACTCATCTGAGTTCAAAGAACCTATCAGACAGAATGTGCAAAATCCAGTTTAAATCAGAATATAAATGGAATCATTTGAGGCACATCAAAGACAAAGTTCATTTTTAAAACAGCATCATGCGATCTGATCTGAGAGCTTGGGGTTTGACATCATGAAATGTTTATTCACTTTCATTTATTTCTTCTGATGTGGAACTCAAAAGAAGACAATTTGAATGTGTTTTTTCCCCTATTTGGGTGTGAGCAAAAACACAGTTTTTGTGTGTGTCCCTTTAAATGCAAATGAGCTGCTGCTCCCGCCCCCTTTCCAGAAGAGGGCGGAGCTTTAACAGCTCAACAACAACAAAGCTGGAGAATCTCACACAGCCAAAATGAGGATTGTCAGTAACGGTGTTCAGCCTTACATTGTTCAAACCGGAGTCGACACTGATGGAGAGACTCAGGAAGAAGTTACAACTTTTAGACGTTTCTGAATGGTTAGTGGATAAATTGATGTAGTTGCTGTGGAGTTGATTCAACTCATCCACTAGCATGTGCCGTCATGTTCATCTTTTGTGTTGAATTGACCCTCGTTTGTGAAGCAATCCGCCGTAAAATGACGGCATGACAACAACACTCTACTACAACAACTCTTCCTCTTCTCTAAAGCAGCCCATCATGGCCCGCCCCTTTTGTTGTGTGTTCTCGGGGGCGGGGTTTATGTAAATTTTAGGGTTAGTGATGTCACTAACCCAGGAAGAAGCTTGTTGTAGTCCCTACCAGCTGTTTGTTGTAGTCCTTAAAAAGTGATTTCTGTCAAAGAAAATATCTCTCTTTGCATTGAACTTTGAGTGTCGTAACTTTGCAGATGTTGTTAATGCTCAAACAGCAACATTACACACTAACTAAAGTTAAAAAAAGTGAAATCATAATCAAGGACCCCTTTAAAGGGGAATTTAATTTCGTTTGACCCTTCTCTGACCCTTAGTATTAAACAGGCTTTTTCTTGCTACTGTCTGTGAATCACTTCAGTCGATTGATTCGTCGCTGTTAGTCTGTGTTTTCGTTGATTGCTCTGCGTTTCTCAAAAGCATCGTATTCCTAAGTAGATCATAGATCCATTGCCACCAACAGTTTGTACGATCAGCTTCGCTCACGATGCTTTTGAGAAACGCAGCCCTGGTCTGTCCTGATGTAGAGAGCAGATGAAAGAGCATTATTGAAGGGAGGAGGGAAGATGAAATAAAAAACCCAAGTGAAGATGGAGGCCGTCTGTTTGAAGCTTTGCTGCTCATGCGTTTGTCCACAGAGACAGCAGAGGACGTTTGGAGCACATCTCATCCTCTTTCTTCTCTTTCCTTCGCTGACCTTTCTATCCTCTGACTTCACAGTTGCTTTAATGACACAAAATAGACCATATTTACATTCTTCTGCATGATTCATCAGAGCAAAAAATATCATATTCCGTCATTGTTCTACACTCTTAAAAATAAAGGTTCCTTATTAGCATTGATGGTTCCATAAAGAACTTTTATCATCCATGGAACCTATTCTTTTCACAAAAGGTTCTTTATACATCCTAAAAAATGCTGGGTTAAAAACAACCCAAGTTGGGTTGAAAATGGACAAACCCAGTGATTGGGTTGTTTTAACTCTGCAGTTGGGTTAAATGTTTGACCAACCTGCTGGGTAGTTTTATTAAACTCAACTATTGTTTAAAAATGACTATATGTCTGGCTTAAAATGAACCCAAAATAGGTTGGAAATTAAAAATCAGAGACATAATTACTAGAGGCAACAATAATAATCAAAAGGTGAACATTTATTAATAAGCAATTTAATAAATGTATATATTTTTTAATTATTTATTAAACTTATTACCTATTTTGGGTTCATTTTAAGCAAACAAAACAGTCTTTTTTAAACAATAGTTGAGTTAAATAAAACTCACAGCAGGTTGGGTCAGACATTTAACCCAACCACTGAGTTTGTCCATTTTTAACCCAGCTTTTTTTAGAGTGTAGTGGGAAAAGGTTCTTTAGAATGTTCTTCACATTAAGAAAAAAAAGGTTCTTTTATGAATGTTCACTGAAAGGTTCTTTTTGAGGACCCAAAAATTCTATTGTGAAACCCTCATTTTGGAAGCTTTATTTTAAGAGTAACGGATGTGATGCGGCCTTTATCAAATCTTTCAAATAGTGGCTTTTGATAGCAGACTTTATCTTGGCGTATCTGAGCTCAGTGAGATTACTGGGGTCTTTTTGCCAGTAAAATTCAATTTGCTTTCTATTACTATGTAGGAGAAACAGTTGAGATATTAAAGCGATTGCATTTGTGATTTTTACATTCTGTGTGTGTGTGTGTGTGTGTGTGCAGAGATCTGTACATCCGCACTCTCTTCCTCTGAATAATAGAGAAGTGTGTCTGTCTCAGGAGACACATGCACATGTGCACACACACACACACAAACACACACAGACACAGATCAGGTGGTCTGAAGTGAATCAGGTTTCAAGGTACAATAAGAGCCATCGCACCCCTCAAACATCACACCAGCTAACATGTCTCTTTGTGTCGTCCGCTTTCAATACATGTTAAATAGGATTTGTGTTGTACTGTTGATTATCATAATTCATTTCACTTGTCCCCCAAAAATCTGGGATACAGTGAGACATTTACAAAATCTTTAAACATTAAAATACTCTGTTTCACAAGTACAGCCACGAGACATAAACAGATATGCCGGTTAACAAGATTTTATGGTGACAAAAAAAAAAAAAAAAAAAAAACCCTTAACCTTTTTACTGTGCATCCAATTTTATAACTTTATCACCAGGACAACACAAATCCTCAAAATTACTGTAAAAATCATGATTTAACAAGATTTACAGCTCAAATAATACACAAGTTTCAAAGCAGAATGTACAGAAAGTGCTTTTATAAAATGATACGCTTTAAATCCGAATCAGAAAATTTGAGACACTTTCATTGTCAGTGCCTCACCATAACATGATTTATTTATTTATTTATTTATTTTAAAAATGAGCAAGTTTAAAAAAAAAATTGTGGTAATCCACATTATGCCACCAATGAATGCTGTCAATTGAGAATTTTGACTGACAGCTCAAGACAGCTCTTACAGCGTCACTGAACCTTACTCCCTTCTCCCTCTGGAAATATTTCTGCTTTTTTCATAAGGCGCACACACACACATACACACACACACACACACACACACACACACAGAATTCAACAGAAACCATCTGCAATGTAACGAGCGTCACTGTATACATCTGTCCTGCTTCTAATTAGATGCTCTGATCACATGACCTGCTCATTATCTCTGACCATAAAAGAACGGTGGCATTTATAATTTATTCTGATGCTGAATAGCTATAGAAGACAATAAAATTCACAAACATGCCCTGAGCAGCACAGACAGACAGACAAAGAAATAGAAACTCACACAGCACTTTCTCCTACACATTTTGTGGCAATGTCTGTTTGCATTGAGGTGAAATAGTCAATCTTGTCTGTTTTCAGTAACTCTGCCCACCTGGATTTTTATCTTTGGTACAACTAGCCTCTTTCTTATTTTTTTATACATCACTTTTTGTGTTTATTGTAAACAAAATGCTATTCGTTGCTATTTATACTCAGCATATACCTTTTATACTCTTATTTCAAACAGTGCATTACTTCTGCTTGCACTGCATATCTATCACTAATTTCTCGAATTGTAAACAAAATGCTATTTGTTGCTATTTATACTCAGTGCAAGCAGTTTTGACCTTTTTATAGGGGTCTAATTTATAGCATTTACAGCCTCAGTGATACAGCACAGTCCCATCTCACGTGCAGAAACAGGAAATGACTTATTTTGAAGGTCATCATGTGTGCGCTGTCAGGCGGCATTGCTCACATTCCATGATTGAAGTCAATGACGCCGTTCAGAGAAATCCAAGTGCCCTTCATAGAGTGGATCTTAGAATTAATTCTCTTTGAAAAATGTTCGGTGCTCATGAAAGTACAAAAGAACCAGAATCCTGATGTGTAGAACAAATGACCAACAGAAATGTCTTTCGCATGGAGCTTTCTGAGTATGACGCGCTGCAGATGAAGGCACTTACTCAAACTCAAACTTTTGATGCAAGATTTTAGGTTAAAATCTGGCATATATGTCACTGCATATCATAAACTCCACCTGACAGCATGCAAAGCACATGCACTGAATTTTTTAATAGCCATCCTAGAGGATTCATGAGATCGCCACCTAATGATGCCAAGATATTGAGGATGCTGCCTTGACTTTTTTCAAGGGTGGCGAGGTAATGAATAAAGGGAAAAAAGCTAATGTGTGTTACAACCTCTGCATACATTGACTGATTTTGATCCGTTTTCAGCTGTATGTTTGTTGGAGGAGCCGATCACATGGACATGACTATTATGAGTCAAAGTCATAGCGCCACCAGCTGACAGCAGAAAGTGTATCGTTTTCAAAATGCTTTGACATCGCACTCTTATATTTACCCAAACATCATAGTTTTATCAAATACATTGAGTAATCATTCACCATTTATACCCTGGATTTAGTAACTTGTACACTACCGGACAAAAGTGTGGAATAATTACGTTTTTGTTTTTTTACTGTTTAAAAGAAGTCTATTCTGCTCACCAAGGCTGCATTTATTTGAACAAAAATACAGTAAATATATTGTATCAAAGTTTCCACAAAAAATATGAAGCAGAAAAAAGCAATGTGAACACTAATGTGTAAAAAAAAATGTGAAAAAAATGTGTACACTACCATACAAAAGTTTTTTTTTACTTGTGACGGTAAAAACACTTATAATGTTACTAAAATTTTGTTTTTTTGAACTTCTATTTATCCAAGGGTCCTAAAAAATACATGTATACATGTTTCCACAAAAAAAATATGAAGCGGCACAACTGTTTTCATCATTAATGATGATAATAAATGTTTCTTGAGCAGCAAATCATCATATTAGAATGATTTCTGAAGGATCATGTGACACTGAAGACTGGAGTAATGATGCAGAAAATTCAGCTTTGATCACAGGAATAAATTAAATTTTAACGTATATTAAAATAGAAAACAGTTCTTTTAAATACTAATAATATTTCACATTTTTTCTGTTTTTACTGTATTTTTGATCAAATAAATGCAGCCTTGGAGAGCAGAAGAGACTTCTTAAAAAAAACATTTAAACATTATCTTAATTATTCCACGTTTTTGAAGCTTCTTTATATGCGAAACTTCCACCAAACATTTTCTTTGGTAGTTTATAAGACTTTTGACCTAGTTTGGACCATCCAAATCTTTCTGTTCATCAAAATTTCTGTTTTGTAATGATACCACAGACCTCTTTATGTTATACCACAGCATCTCCGTTGGCTAGTAGTACATAATTGCACAATTGCTTACTTTTTTCCAGCTTTCTTTAGAAACACTTTGAAAAGTACAACTGTTTATGTGTTAGTTTATACAGATTAGGTTTGTCTATAATTGTAAATTAGACAACATTATTAACATCATGATGGGAGACTAGTCACATTAATCCATTTGGATTATAGTGAGTTTATGCAGAGGTTTTTCTTTTTTAATTAGAGGAAAGGTTGAGTGTTTTATCGTGTCGACAGTGTTTAAAACAGTGAGAATGCAGCTGGATTCAGAGATGTGTTTATCTAATGTCTCGAGGTGTGTTTAAAGTTGAACTTGGCTGCTTTGAAGTACTTCACATACTATTTGATTTCATTACAGTATCATCATCTTACATCTCCTCTTTCTCAGTTCTTTTATTTCCTGAAAGTGCCGAGAAGAAACGACTCTGAAGGTCAAACGCCGCCGCCGCAGGACTGTAATATCAGGTGTTCTTCTCCCTCCTGTATTGTTGGGCAGAAGCAGCAGGAAGTCGGTGCGGTGTGCGATTGTGTGTAAGGTAGCAGTCATCACTCATATTACTTATATGCTGTTTGCAGACACAGAAGGCCACTTGAGAACAGCCATTATACCACAGCGCTGTTGTTTTCCACCGCTGCTGGAGCGCTGAGTGAGTTTAGGGACCGGCTGGAAGGTTTTCAGTGCACTTTATCTTTACAGATCCTGTGAAATGGCTTAAAATGCACAATTACCTTTGACGTGTTGATGTATTTCCTATGCAAACAGAAAGTTTGAGTGTGTCCTTTAAAAAATAATAATAGTTTTTCGTCTAAGACTCATCACCATCAATATTTTTGATCCTTGTAAATATTAAAATGAAGCCAGTATACACTGCTATTCAAAAGTGTGGTATCACGGTTTTTAATATTTATGAAAGAAGTCTCTTCTGCTCACCAAGGCTGCATTTATTTGATCAAAAATACAGTAAAAATGTGAAATATTATCACAATTTAAAATAACTGTTTTCTATGTGAATATATGTTAAACTGTAATTTATTTCTGTGATCAAAGCTGAATTTTCAGCATCATTACTCCAATCTTCAGTGTCACATGATCCTTCAGAAATCATTCTAATATGATGATTTGCTGCTCAAGAAACATTTCTGATTATTATCAATGTTGAAAACAGTTGTGCCGCTTCATATTTTTTTTGTGGAAACATGTATACATGTATTTTTTTTAGGACCCTTTGATGAATAGAAGTAAAAAAAAAAAAAAAAAAAAATTTAGTAACATAAGTGTTTTTACTGTCACTTTTACGGAAGAGGATTAGGGCCAAGAAATAATAAAAAAATAAAACCCTCTCGAGATTAAAGTTGTTAAATTTCGAGAAAAAAGTTGAAATAAAATGTTGAGAATAAACTCGTTAAATTACGAGAAAAAACTCGTTAAATTTCAAGAAAAAAGTCGAGATAAAATGTTGAGAATAAATGTTAAATTACGAGAAAAAACTCGTTAAATTTCAAGAAAAAAGTCGAGATAAAATGTTGAGAATAAAGTCATTAAATTACGAGAAAAAAGTCGTTAAATTACGAGAACAAATTCGTTAAATTATGAGAAAAATGTCGTTAAATTCGAGAAAAAGAGATAAATGTTAAACTCGTTAAATTACAAGAAAAAACTCGTTAAATTTCGAGAAAAAAGTCGAGATAAAATGTTGAGAATAAACTCTGTAAATTACGAGAAAAAACTTGTTAAATTACGAGAAAAAACTCATTAAATTTCAAGAAAAAAGTCGAGATAAAATGTTGAGAATAAACTCGTTAAATTACGAGAATAAACTCGTTAAATTACGAGAAAAATGTCGTTAAATTTCGAGAAAAAGTCGAGATAAAATGTTGAGAATAAAGTCATTAAATTATGAGAAAAAAGTTGTTAAATTACAAGAACAAATTCGTTAAATTACGAATTTGTTCTCATAATTTAACGACTTTTTTCTCGAGTTTATTCTCAACATTTATTTCGACCTTTTTCTCAAAATTTAACAAGTTTTTTCTCGAGATGGTTTTATTTTTTTTATTATTGCTTGGCCCTAATCCTCTTCCGTACACTTTTGATTATTTTAATGCGTCCTTGCTGAAAAAAAAAAAAAAATTCTTTTTAAAAAAAGCCTTTTGAATGGCATTGTACACTTTTTAGACAGTTAATTTGATCAACTTTTAAGAATAAACCAGGATATATCTGTTTCCTCAAAGCTAACAGACATGAATCTACAGTTAAACCAAACTTCAGACATTTTTGATATTTTTGATATATTTTTACTAGTGGGTGCAGGACACTATAGTTCATTTATGTAAGTGAGGATAGCAAAATAAAGTAAACTGTGACATATTAAACCCAAAAAATCTTCATACAGTGGACTATCAGAAAAATGAATAACTTTGAGGTTCATTTGAAGGAGCCTTCAAATTGGGACAACTTTATTTTCTCCTCGCTGACGCATCCGGCCTTCAAACGCACCCTTCAAAGGATGCAGCCTCTGAATTGGGACACAGCTATT
Source organism: Culter alburnus (assembly GCA_028476615.1). Classification (NCBI taxonomy): domain Eukaryota; kingdom Metazoa; phylum Chordata; class Actinopteri; order Cypriniformes; family Xenocyprididae; genus Culter; species Culter alburnus. The sequence goes on along the minus strand of JAOTNS010003255.1, from coordinate 148,473 downwards.
GTGTACGTTAAAAGGGTTGCATGCAGCTTTAAGCTTCTTCCCAATAAATCTTTTGTGTTGTAGAAGGTAGAGGCAGTCGAGCAGGAGATGTGTAGGTTGTGATGACATGATTATCCCAGAGGAACCTGCTAGAATACTGACTGTGTGATGATCATCCATCCATGTAGAGAGACAGAAAGAGAGGTCAACAGCTGGCGGAAATGGACGCAGAGAGTGAATTTTGTGTCCATATGCCCGAGGCGGAGAGAAGGGCTGTCTGACCTTTTCCAGCAAATGGAGATGACTTCACGTGAGCTGCAGGCGGTAGAGGAACATGCCCGAGGCTGCTGTATATCATAACCTCGCTCTCTCACAGCCTCTGATATCTGTCATAATCACAGCTGACGCGCAGAACGCATGCATGCCTGATTATTCATACACGCTCCGTCATGTCTAACCACATGTGTGCTGTGGGAATGTTAAATCATTTGTACATGACAGATGTTGTGTGTGTTGTTGTCTTTTAAAGAACAAACCAACATACCAGAGAAGCAGGTGATCAGTGTTGAAGATTTCAATACTTTTTCCAGGGTTTGAATGATAATCTTTATTTATTTGTTTGCTGTAAAATACCTGAAATGATGGTGTTTTCAAAATGGAAGAAGAAAAATATGTATAAAAATGTATAACAGCAATATTTACCTACAGTACATGCACTACCGATCAGTACATTTTTTATAATTTTAGATAAGATTTCTATTTCAAATAAATGCTGTTCATTTGAACTTTCTGTTTATCAAAGAATACTAAAAAAAGGGTAACACTTCACAATAAGGTGCATTAGTTAAACATTAGTTAATGCATTAACTAACATGAACTAACCATGAGTAACACATTTGTTACTGTATTTACTAATCTCTGTTAACGTTAATGAAAATATAGTTCATTCTTTGTTCATGTTACTTCACAGTGCATTAACTAATAATTCACATTTCTGTAGTTTTTTTTTTATTGTATTACAAGGAGAAAATAACATAATACATAGGCCTATTTAGAATTTTTGTAATGAAATATGGGGTGTAAGAGTAAACACAATATTGACATTTACTTTTCTTTTTGAATTCGTTCTAAACTGCAAATGCATACATTGACTTTTGATTACTACATTTGGTTATGAGAATGTGATTTTTAAAAATCTTTATTGATAGTATTTTTTTTGTAATCTCCACATGGCACAGTTGACTGCTATTTGCAAAACCGAGCTGTGATACGTCCACTCCATAACATATGAAAATCTAAAGCAGCGAAAAAAAAAACGCATTCTGGTTGAGTACCATCTGTATGTTGGGCAGGAAATCCAAACGTTCGCCTGTCATCCGTCGACATCCATCGCTCTAACATTAGCCTAGATCGCTATTATTAGGTCACTTATTGTCACTTGCAGTTTTTCCTGATATAAGCGGAAACAACTTAAAATACTCCATTTTTGAGTGAAAATTGCAATCCAACACTAAATGTTTAAGAATATGAAACTAAACATTAAAGGGGCGGTTCATTGCGATTTCACTTTTTTAACTTTAGTTAGTGTGTAATGTTGCTGCTTGAGCATAAACAGTATCTGCAAAGTTACAGCGCTGAAAGTTCAATGCAAACTAAGATATTGTCTTTTAAAGTTCTGGCAGTTTAATGCCTACAAAAACGACCGGTTTGGACTACAACAAGCTTCTTCCTGGGTTTGTGACATCATAAACCCTGCAATTAACATAAACACTGCCTGCAAGAACACGCAAAAAAATGGCCGAGGCCATGTTGCATGCATACAAGTTTATGGGCCCCAACTAAGTATGTTTTATTTTTTTATAAAGTTATATTTTTCTGGGACGTAAACAAAGACCAACGCGGTTTGGCTTCATTAGCCAGTTAGCTAAATTCTGTTTCTTGCTTCTCCAACAAACGCCTACAAACACCAACAAACTTCTATGTAATCACACCAGCGAACTTCTGTTGGTGTTTGTTGGCGTTTCTGTTATCAGTGTGCAGCATTGTTTCATTACGGCTTTTATGTTGTGTTTACCCACATGTTGGTTCATGCTATAAATTAAACAGTACCTTTACAAAAATGCTACTACTCAGTCATGTATTCAGGTACAGTAAAGCTTTAATCAGAACACTATGGGGCAGCAGTAACATTTACAAGTGACAGCATATCTAAACACTTTGACACAAATACAAACAAAAATACTTAACATTCATAAATGTCAATTAAAAGCCGTGCTTGCAGAGGTTCTGCTTGACCCTCTTCATCATTACTGCTGTCTGGGTCTGATTCGGGTCAAATTGATACGGCAATATTGACGCCATTATTTACATTTCCACCGAAGCAAAGACTGGATTTTGACCGAAGCACATGCAGCGTTTGCCTGTAATGGTAAGGGGCCTGGTGTTTCCGGACAACGTGAATCGTGACAACGTATTCCGGACAGCGAATCACAATACACAGGGCCAGCTAACCAATCTCAGTCCATTGTGTATTTCTGAGGGAGGGGCTTCATAGAACCAGGAACTCAACAGAGCGTTTTAGGAGAAGGGAAACAGCAGTGTAGAATAAAGGTAAAATACATGAAAAATATGCAGTTTTTTTTTTAAACAAAGCATTAAGACTGTTACACTGCGCCCCATAAACATAATCAAGCCTACAAAAAAAAACAAAAACAGTGAACCACAACTTTAAACAATAATGTTTTTTTTTTTAAATAAACTAATTAGGCAAGACAAGTTTATTTATATAGCACATTTCATACACAATGTTAATTCCGTGCCCTAAATCACTACAGTAAACATATAAAAAATATTTATATTAAGAGCTGTCTGGTTTGTATGGAAGAGGATTAGGGCCAAGCAATAATAAAAAATAAAACCATCTCGAGATTAAAGTTGTAAATTTGAGAAAAATGTTGAAATAAAATGTTGAGAATAAACTCATTAAATTACAAGAAAAAACTCGTTACATTTCGAGAAAAAAGTCGAGATAAAATGTTGAGAATAAACTTGTTAAATTACGAGAAAAAACTTGTTAAATTTCGAGAAAAAATACTTTAAATTATGAGAAAATAAAATACAAATACTTTAAATTATGAGAAATAAAATGTTGAGAATAAACTCATTAAATTACGAGAAAAAACTCGTTAAATTTTGAGAAAAAAGTCGAGATAAAATGTTGCGAATAAAGTCATTAAATTACTAGAAAAAAGTTGTTAAATTACGAGAACAAATACTTTAAATTATGAGAAAATAAAATACAAATACTTTAAATTATGAGAAATAAATGTTGAGAATAACTCGTTAAATTACGAGAAAAAACATTAAATTTCGAGAAAAAAGTCGAGATAAAATGTTGAGAATAAACTCGTTAAATTACGAGAAAAAAGTCAAGATAAAATGTTGAGAATAAAGTCATTAAATTACGAGAAAAAAGTTGTTAAATTACGAGAACAAATACTTTAAATTATGAGAAAATAAAATACAAATACTTTAAATTATGAGAAATAAAATGTTGAGAATAAACTCATTAAATTATGACTTTATTCTCAACATTTTATCTCAACTTTTTTCTCGAAATTTAACGAGTTTTTTCTCATAATTTAACGAATTTGTTCTCGTAATTTAACAACTTTTTTCTCGTAATTTAATGAGTTTATTCTCAACATTTTATCTCGACTTTTCTCGAAATTTAACGACATTTTTCTCGTAATTTAATGAGTTTATTTTCAACATTTTTATTCGACTTTCGAGTTTTTTCTCGAAATTTAACAACTTTAATCTCGAGATGGTTTTAATTTTTTATTATTGCTTGGCCCTAATCCTCTTCCGTAGGTTTGAATTGGCAGGAAATTTCAGACTTACATAATTAGTCCTTATATGCTTCTGTTCATTAAAAAAAGAAAAAGAAAAGGAGGTCTGGCTATGGCAGTAGATATGGTACTTGCTCAGATTATACTTTTTCAAATATATGTCTTGTGGACTTTATTTATTAATATAGGTGACTCTTGTTGTAGCTAGCTGCATCACTTATATGGAAATCACAAGCAACCATTACCTCACAAGCAACTTTCTGCTACAGGTGTCGATAGAAACCCAGAATTCTGTAGTTTAAATGTAAATACTGTACTTTTTTTTTTTTTTATCTAGATACTTGGACCTACAGTAATACAACATTGGATTCTGCTGAATTTCATTGTATGGAAAACAAATACTGGGATTTTTTTTTTTCCTAAATATAATCTTTTGTGTTCCACAAGAAAATCATAAATTTTTCAAATAACATGAGAATGAGTAAATGATTTTTTGGTGAACTATCCCTTTTAATTTTTGACATATGGACATTTAAGGACTGCATTTTGAGTATTATATTTCTGATAAATTGTAATAAAACATAAGCATTTGTATTTCGCCGGCTATGAGGAACAGCTATTTTAATGCAATATGTGTTTCATAATTATGAACAGGGTTTCATGTTTGACTGGACCTTGTCATTTGAGAGCCTGCATCCCTCATATTTACAGTACATAGGTTAGATTGCTATCTAATTCAGTCATTTCTTTACAGTTCTGTTTAATTTATGAGGTGTTGTTTGTGGGATACTAATGCGTATATTATTGACATCAATGATTTTCAAGACAGAATGTGTAGTGGTGTAGAGAAAATATTTTATTAATATAAACCCTAGTACCAGGAATCCATGATACGCCTCATGCTCATGAATCTCATGCCACCCATATTGCTGAAGCTCCTGTACTCTCCAGGCCTGAAGTACCACATCCTGCCTCTGTAGTGGGGCTGCTCATACATGAGCCAGTGGCCGTCCATCACATGGCAAGAGTGGCAGTGAGACATGCGGTAACGGTCCATGATGTTGTCACAGTCATCCATCATCTCGTACATCTGACCCATGAAGTTATCCCTCTCGTAGATCCTCATTCTGTAGGATCCCCTGTACTGTAGTGGAAGAGGAGTCCATTATTTTCAAGTTTAGCAGGTAGAAAAAAACACCTGATGTAAACAACTAACAAGAACTGTGTAGTTCTGCCTTATAAATCACTATTCTGAAAGTATTGTTTTTTGCTTTGATGGATTTTAGCATCTTCCTCTATGTCCTACAAATTTAGATTCTAGATAAATGTAAATTAAATAGTTAATTAAGAAATGTTCTAAATGAAAGGATGTGGCTTTGGGTGTATATATTACAAAACAATACATTCATGGAGCTCACCATGGGGATCATACGGCAGGACCTGATGCAGTTGTTCATTCCAAACATAGACATGTAATCTGCGTATTCCCCCCTCCTGAAGAAATACCCATTTCCCATGTAGTTGGGATGATCATACATCATCCAGCATCCGCTCTCCACTCTGCAAGAGTGACAGCGGCTCATGTAGGAGGAAAAGTCACCAGAGTCACCCATACACTCATAAGAGCGACCCTGGAAGTTCCTGTCCTCGTAGAAGGTGACCTGAAAATTCAAAAGTTTAAGTTTAATTTTTCCCCCTACTTTAATTTTCAGTTGAATTCAACTTTGAAAATGTTAGCAGGAATGAAGTTTACCTTGCCCATCATGGTTGCGCTGGCTGATCCTCAGTAGTTCCACAAAGGAGAAGCTGAAGCTGATTCTGTTTGTTGACTGACTGCTGTCACCTGTGCTTTTATACAAGACCAAGGCTAAAGACTGCACGGCCTCTATTGTTAGTCAATTCCTGACTGTGCAAGTTGGCATAGAGGCTGCTGTGTAAGCGTAGTATCTATTCTAGATCTTAGTACTTAGTACTTTGTTATGACTTTCTTTTAAAGTTGTTCAAATGAAAGACTAGAGGCTCACAATTGTGGATACATTGAGAATCATTATTTTAATTAATTAATAGAATAGAGATAGTAAAAATCTATGAAACAAAAACAAAACATTAACCCTCTGGGGTTGGAGGGTTTTTGGGGCCCTGGAGAAGTTTTGACATGCCCTGACATTTGTGCTTTTTTCAGTTGTTCATAAACATATTAATGACAAAAGGGTCATTACACTGTATTCAGCACAAACTAGGCTACAATAATATGTGAGGAACATGTATGCACATGTTTGTGTTTTTGAAGGAATAACGTTTATGCATGGTTATGGAAAAAACAAAAAACTTAAGTCGCTGAAATAAGTCCAAATAGATATAATATATATATATATATATATATATATAGTAAATCTGTGTTCACAAGACCTTTGGGTACTGGAGGTTGTAGACTAGAGTTTTCGCTTCAAAATGATGTAAAATTATCCTGCCTACTCGTTCATATAAAACAATAGAGAGATTTAAATTTTTTTTGTTCCCAGAAACACAATATGCGTGGAGGTGATTCACACCTGAGAAGACAAAAGATGTGCATAATGACCTCTAAATTTCAGTCAGGTGGGCTGTGAAAAAACCCTCTGTGATCATGCTGATAACAGGATTAATGTCCACTCTTGAAAAAAAAAACATGATTTTTGTGATCTCATACATGCACGTATTATTGCACATCATGTGAAGAAAATTTTGTATAGGCCTATGTTAAATTACAGTACCAGTCAAAAGATTGGACGCATTACAAATGTTTTTGGTAACACTTTACAATAACGTCAGTTATAAGTCACTGATGAACAAATCATTTACAAAACATGATTATATGTTAATAAATGATTAATAAGTGATATGTTAACATTTTATGAATGTTTTATTAATTCAGTTATAGGTCATTTATAAATTATTAGATAATGTTGAACAAATCATTTACAAAACATGGCTATACGTTCATAATGATTAATGATATGTTAACATTTTATGAATGTTTTAATTCAGTTATGAGACACTTATACATTATTAGTTAATGATGAAGGAATGTGATAGGACATGACAATATACGTTCATAAATGTTTATTAAGTGTCATGCTAACAATTTATAAATATGTTGTAAGTTATCTTAATAAATAAATCAAACAGATCATTAGTAGATGGTTTATAAGTTATTAGTTGATACATTATCACTTATAATAATTGAAGTATTTATGACAAAATAGTTTTAGTATCATTATCTCAGTAAACAATTGTTAATCATGAACAAATGTTGAACAAACCATTAGTAAATGATCAGTATATGATTTATTGATGAGTTGTAAGCTGGTCAGTGTTCAAAAGCACAAACATGCAGGTATGCTAAAGCACTACTAATTTATTTGTTTTGAAGTGGATAAACATTTATAAATGCCTTACAGTCACACACTACAAAGTGTTCAACACCTGTTATAGATGAAGTGTAAATGCATGAATAAATCATTTACAAAGCTTTCTGCATCCCCTATTCTAAAGTATAAACTATTCATCACTTGTAAATGTGTTATATATCATTTGTAGACCTTTCTAACCTGTTACAAATGATTTGTACCTGCATGTTTGTGCTTTTGAACACTGACCAGCTTACAACTTCATCAATAAATCATATACTGATCATTTACTAATGGTTTGTTCAACATTTGTTCATGATTAACAATTGTTTACTGAGATAATGATACTAAAACTATTTTGTCATAAATACATCAATTATTATAAGTAATAAATAATGTATCAACTAATAACTTATAAACCATCTACTAATGATCTGTTTGATTTATTTGATTAAGATAACTTACAACATATTTATAAATTGTTAGCATAACACTTAATAATCATTTATGAACGTATATTGTCATGTTTTGTAAATGATTCCTTCATCATTAACTAATAACGTATAAGTGTCTCATAACTGAATTAATAAAACATTCATAAAATGTTAACATATCACTTATTAATCATTTATGAACATATAGCCATGTTTTGTAAATGATTTGTTCATAATTAACAAATAATTTATAAATGACTTATAACTGAATTAATAAAACATTCATAAAATATTAGTATATCACTTATCAATCATGTATAAATGTATATTCATGTTTTGTAAATGATTTGTTAATCATTAACTAATAATTCATAAATGACTTATAACTGAATGTTATTATAAAGTATTACCTGTGACACTGAAGACTGGAATAATGATGCTAAAAATTCAGCTTTGATCACAGGAATACATTACATTTTACAATATATTCACATAGAAAACAGCCATTTTAGACACTAATAATATTTCACATTTTTACTGCAGCCTTGGTGAGCAGAAGAGACTTCTTCCCCCAAACATTTGAAAGGCAATGTATATTTTAGCTACACCATTTTAAAATGTCTATCAGGGACTTCCATGAACATTTTAAGTAGTAATTAATTTTGAATCATTTTTAATATTTTGAGCAATTCTAATGGATTTCTCTGCTGAATGTTAACATAGAGACACTATTTAAAACATTTACGCTCTCATACTCGTGGGTTACAAGAAAAATTATGTCCCAAAAACCCACATTAAATCGTATGTAATATTGCAATATTCTCAGTGTTGCTTAATTGTATAGAAATACTCCCAGTGCTGTGTATTAAGAGAGCGCATTTGATTATTCAGCTCGCAATATAATGTGACAGAAAAGTGATTTAGTGTTTCATCACGCTACGCTGCTACACGGTGGAAAATGAGCTTGTGAAAGAAAAAGACACCTGTCACACTACTGAAAGATGTATTTCAATTAGTAGTGCCACTGCTGTTTGTTAGTTAGTTACTCCCTAGTGTTGCGTAGCCAGACGTTCAGACTGACGGCAGAAGGTCTAGACTATGTCGCAGCTTTCATTGGTCAAGGAAGACGATGTCCCTACAATAATAGACCGATGTGTAAAACTCTTGGACGTATTTTAAAGGGTCTATGCCGTGACCTTCACATGAAAATCCAGATTTTAGTTGATCCTGATAAGCGCTCATTGACACAGTTGTCACACGACAGCTTTCTTCTTCATTGAGAGGGTTTGGCGTAACGAAGGCTTTGTTTCCAGGCAGACCGTTAAAGAACGCGACACGCATGTCTCTCGGAAGATGACGACTTCAAAATTCCTGAAGTTTTTCCAATTTTGTGTGCCATATGCATCAGGCGTTCAGCCAACGGTCCGTCTGAGACTAGTTACTCCCCAACACTGCAGGCGATAAAGCCTTCGCCCATCGTTCATTTGTATTCCACAAGCCTGACATCACCTGCATCAATTAAACGGTGCAAAATGTGTGTGTGTGTGTGTGTGTGTGTGTGTGTGTGTGTGTAAGAAAGAACGGCTGAGATCCAGTCGTGGAATATCGAGGGAAATTTCATGCCTGCTGCTCTTTCCGTCAGGGTAAAACCGCCGTGTATTGCCGTGTGTTCCTCCCAGAAGACCTTACACAGCCAACCTGGAAACCAGCCTGAAGGAGGAAGACTGAGAATTATGTGAAGAGAGAAAAATACAGGAAACAGATGAAGATGGAGGTGCTTCAGGTGACACAAAATCATTGACAGTTATCTAGAATAGAGTGGTCAGTATTTGTAAACACTGACTGTGGCCAAAAAGTTGCCCCTATTATGCTTTTTCAGATATTCTCCTTCATGCAGTGTGTAATAGAGCTGTTTGTGAATGGAAAAGGTCTGCAAAGTTTTAAAAATCAAAGTGCAGATAAATAAATTTAGTGTCTCCTAAAAGAAAGAACCGATTCTGAACTGCCTAAATAGTAACTCCAGTCTCTCTTCCTGTTACATACTTATGTAACAATGTAACCAATTTACATAATGCCATCCTGTGGTTTTCATTGGCTGCCTGTGAAAAAACGACTTCTTTGCCCCGCCCTCAAACACTGTAGTTGGTTCGTGTTGAGTCCTGCGCAAGTCATCCTTGAAATGGAGGTTCGGGTTGAATAACTGGTTCTTCCATATTTTAATCATCATACACACGCTCGAATTTATATGGTAAAATTGACGCCACTGTCTTTACAGTGTATACAATCGCTGAGCTTTAGGAAGCCTGAAATTCTGTTATTAGGGGTGTGACGAGATCAAAATGTGACAAGATTTTTTGTTGAGGTGAAAAGATGTCTCGCAATATTGCCATGATGGAGTGTGAGGGTGAAATTAGCATAGAATATGCCACTGCTAAGTTTACATTACTCCTCCACTGCCGTTTTGCTTTTTTAATAAATAAAAACCATTTAATTCAGTTGGATAACTTTTGCTTTAATCCCATCCAACACAAGCTGAAGAGCCGTACATAGTGCAGCAGGAATCGTTGCACAACAGAGCCTAAAAGCATCTGACAAATGTCTCACATGATCGCGAAATAGAAAGCGAAAGTAAAACGCGAAAGTGCATTCAAACGCAATTTCAATACCACATTTTGAAAGTGGCTCCCTGATGCATGAAAATATCTCCCAATATGAAAGCTATCTTAGGCTGGACTGTGTAGTTGTAAGCATCTCTCAGCTCTGTATGCTTGAAGAAAAATTTGGTCTCTATTTGCACTTTGAATATTGAAAGAGTACATTGATTATGGTTACACTTATTGTTTGCACTGAATAAGACTAAGAGAAAACTGTTATTCATTTTTATTTATACTGTTTTTATTTCTATGATCAATTTGTGAAAAGGAGTTCAGTTAGGAGGTCAGAAGTTGTAGAAGCTCATAAATCATGTACAGTTTTCTGAAGAGACTCATGTGAAATCATACAGGAGAGAAACCAGTCAGTTGAGTTTGTGGCAAAACCTTTTACAGTGTATTGTTGTCTTTTAATGCATATGATAATTCATACGCAAAGTAGAACTGAAAGACATTCATTACAAGTGCAGCTGCAGACAATTTTTTAGTCATGTATTTCATCATTGAGGATTTCTTAAAAATACTGTGTTAAAATCTCGTTTCGCCTCGTTCTCGTGAGCAAACTATCCCTATCAGTTATGACATGGGTGTTTTGTTTCTGACACGTGCTGTAAGCAGTCAACCAATCACAACAGACTGGGCCATCTGACCAATCAGAGCAGAGCAGGCTCACGGAACGGCGGGGCTTAGAGAGAGTGAATCTTCGAACGAGTCATTTTCAGACTCTTTGAGAAATGAGGTGATGTGCAATGTGTATTATGAGAAAATGAAAGTGTTTTTTGACCTTGGATGCATGTAAACCTGTTGTAGGAGACGTTGAAACAAAATTAGGAACTTCTAAAATTAGCATAATTGGGGCACTTTAAAGGGGTCATGAACTGTGTTGGTTTATTGTTTTATAATGTTTCCTGGGGGGCACTTATAATGTTAGTATGCTTTTTACATCCAAAATTGTCATAATTTAGAAATAAAAGGCATTTTTCCTACCCTGATTTAGCCCTCTGATTTGAACGCTCTGTTTTAAAGGGGCGGTCTGCTGTGAGACTTCAGTGTAAACGCCCACTGCTGTGATTGGATAACATCTTTCCATTTGAAATAGAATTGAAGTATTGCTCTCTCTTTTAGCGCGTTTTTACTATTACAGCTCTCAAGGTTAACTAATCATGAAAAGTGCCGCATTACATTTAGATCTGTGGCATTATTTTTAGATCGTGGCATGAAAGGTTGCAGTGATGAACATTGTAGCCGATCACAGACATGTTGAGCTCATGAAAGCAGTGATCTCGTCATTGCAACAATTTCTGCACACTAACAAATGCTTTCATCATAACTAACAGCGCAAACGCTATATAATTAAGAGATTTGTTGAATAAAACGGGAGTTTTGCTCGTGTCAGCCACGATTGCTTGATTGCTTTCTTTAAATAATTTAATCACTGTTAAATGACAGATTATTTTCATCCTACTAAGAGAAACAAGGTGAAGTTGAGCGTTTAGTCACTGGTTTGATTTACTGACACACAGACAAAGAACATCTGACTTGTACATGAATCATTACATATCACATCAGGCATTAGAATTAACACAGTTACTTACATGTTGCATTACTGTCGAGTTCAGGCACTGCACAATATTTTGTAATCCTTAACGTCATGTTTATTACTTGGTAACTCGATCCGGTTTAGCACCAAGTAGGCCTATAGGCTACCTATTCTATTGCATGTCATGCGCGAATCGGTGGGCGGGGCTAAACAGGCAGTGATGAAGAAGGCGTTGATCATCTTCTGCGGAGGGGGTGCTTGCTGCCCTTTGACGTCACAAATCCCCACTTTGAAAAACCTGTCGTTTGCTGGGTCTGGTGTCAATAAAAGCTTTTATTGGACTAACAAGGAAGTTTTCAGCTCTAAAACTTACAGGATATTCTTATAGTATGATGACCTCTTATATGTCAAAAGCTGAAGGAAAATTTGATTTCTCAGTTCATCACCCCTTTAAACATAATATTTTGTGAGCAGCACAGACAGTTATCAGGAGAATCCATTAGACGCGTGGAGGCATGTGGCTGGTGTTTATTCCGTCAGTTTTGTGGTGCCACTTACAATATGTAGGTCAGGTTATTAATGGAGGAAAGACCTCGCTGGTCCACGGCTCAATTGAAAGGCGAGCAGCTGTGTCCCAGTAGCACAATTTGAGCGGCTGGCTGGTTGGCTTTCCTTTTCCCTGTGATCCAGATAAGTCGAGTGCAGAATTCTCAAAGGACACTGGGCAGGAAGTGAGTCTGAAACAGATGGCTCTAAAATCGTCTCCCAAGAAACTAAATTGCGACTCTCAGAGCAATATTTGACTGCATACTGTAAACTAAAACTATTAGAAATCATTTTTGCCCATTTAAATAAAAGCTGAAATAAAACAAAATATAAATATTAGATGGAAAACTTAAAACACTTCGGGGCTGGACAATAAGGACTGCCGATGTCCTGGGTTCAGCGTGAAAGACTCTCCGGCCAGTTGTCAGAACTGTCACTGTCAATCAGGCCAGTGCTGCATCATCACAGAAGTTGATATTTGGGCATTTATAAGCTTTGCCAATTTAAATATTCATGTATGCAAAAGTACCCGCGTCTCTTACACCGTGTCCTAACTAGACGCGACGCCGCGACACGCGATAAAAGGTATCTTTTCCATATTAATCTGAGTTTTTGTCCTAACCAGCCGTGAATATTCTATTTTAGAAGCGGTTTCTATTTCTCCGCGACGTTCAAATTAAGCAAATGATAATCTCAGTACTGCGTCATCATTCTGTGTTGCTTTTTAGCTGGCTAACAATCTTGTTAAGAAACACTGTCAATCAATGTCATGATTTAGTCACTCGTATGTACTGTTTAACTTGTATAAATGCGATAAATCGCGATAATGATGCACGATATTGAGCAAGGTCGTGTATTCTGCGTTGCGGTATGGCGGAACTGCGCGTTCACTCTCTTGATTGTCGTGCAAACAAAACTGCGCTAACAATGCTTCAAACAGCATCTCATATACTGAATACTTGGGCAGGATGTTCTCAGCAGCTTCATTGTGACATTAATGTTAAACTGATCAATTGAGTGATCAGTTGTGTTTCCAAATGTAGCTATTGCTCAATCTTAGTTAATGCATTAAATAGAGTAAAGTGTTATCTGTGTTCTTATAGCCTAATTCTTTTGCATTTTAATCTGTTTGAAAATTTCAGTCAGAGTTGTTTTTTATTACAAAAGAGTTCTTAAACCTGTTAAACTATGACAAAAATGGTTTTGCAACTTATTTTAATATCGTGATAATACCGTATACCGTGATAAAAGCTTCATCAATTAATCGCAACATGAAAATTTGATACCGTCACATGCCTAGGTGTAATATTTATGAATTTTACTATCTACTTGCCTATTTCATTGTGTCCGCTGCGCTCTTGCTGAGAGAGCCCGCCCACACTCTCTTCTGATTGGCTGTGGTTTTTGATTGCTTCTCATTGTCGCGTCGCGTCTAGTCAAATTGTTTGCCGCTGGAATCTTATCGCATCGCGTCTGGTTAGGACACAGTGTTAGTTTGGTACTCACACGCACCCAGAGCTTGCACAGACATATTCACACAAAATTATGTCAAATTACCTGTCTTGTTGAGTATCAGTGTAAACATAGTCGGTTATGTCTTAACTGTATAGATTAAAGATATTCAGTCATGAGCAGTGAGCGATTTTTTTCTGTCTTTTGTTTGATTAACACAAACAGACAGCAGCAGGAATATTAGGCTGCTGTCACTTTAAGAGCTGCACGGATCCAATATACTGTTACACATGCATCTTATCTCACGTTTACGTTCACTTAAGACTATGCAGTGATATTTTACATTTGATTACTATTTCAGTACCTGAAAATCTAGTTTAGACCTACATAAAAAACCTGAAAAGAACCATTTATATCATTTGTATATGTTTGTTCTATTGTATTTACTTGCGCTATTGCTCGTAATTGATTATTTGTTCTTATTTTATCACTGACTGTCTGTAAACATATTTAAAATTTATATAAGTTATATGAGTGATTTTGACCATAGCCTGTTCTTGTTAGTGTGTCTCAGAATCAGTCCTGCTGTGCAAACGTGAACCACACACTCCTGATGGTGTCCTATTTCATCTTGATCAATAATTCATAACACTCAAACATCATAGACGTTTTCTGGGCAGTTGCTAATGAGTTATGAAATTGTTATGCTCTTACACAATTGCATCTCAAGTAAGTGTATCTTGTTTTAATGAGGATGTTCAGATGTGTTTACTGAAAAACAAGTAAAAAAATACTGATTTAATAATGTTAGTTCTTCTGTGCCCTTCATTGTATTTTCATCAGTTTCTGCAGTGAAATAGATTTGAATGCACAGTTCATCTGTAGCAGCTCTGTGATTGTATTGATTCATCTTTCTCTCTTGCGTCTCCTCGTATTTTGCCCGTCACCCCTGGAGGTGCTGCGGTTCTGTGGCTTCTCTCATTAGGAAGAGTGGAGGTGTTTCTGGATCAATCTAAAGGTTAGAGATTGCCATCTGTGTTTGTAATACAGTCTGAAATGAGCTCTAGTTATTCATGACATGTGTCAGCGGTTAAAGAGTGTACGATCCTCCAGGGTGAAGAAATGAGCGTACGACTGCCTTTTATACTTCAGTAGCCCAGTAATAACCAGTAAAAAGGCTTTACATAGATTTGACATAGATTTGCTTCTTACACTGGAGATTATTTCTGACATGTCCTCCCAAAGCTTCTTAATCAAGGATCCGACTTCCCTGCCTAAAAGACCAGCTCAGAATTGAATTTCCTTTTTTGTTCAGACAGGTTTGTGCTGGTTTGGATCAGTGTACCCATTCAAAAAGTGCTGGTGGGTGAAGACTAAGGGACAGTTCTAACAAATTAAACTTCCTTCGTCATTTATGAACAAAAACAGGTTGAAATATCATACAGCTTTGAAGCGACTTGAGGGTGAGTGAATGATATCAGAATTTTTGGGTGAACTATCCCTTTAAAAAGTACATGTGTCTCATCTGAACTGATCCTTGAAATGCAAGATCCTTCTTTATGTGTGGATCCTAATTATATAACATTTGAAGTTTTAATCATGCGTGCACATGTTCATACGCACTGCACTGTTTCCTTCTGACTCTGATACTATAGTGTACAGATATAATCTCATCAGCATCAAAACATGACAGCGCTGGGATTATGAATCAGAGCCGAGAATCACTCATTCACACGTGGAGATGGGGAAAGGGATATAAAAGAGAGTTTATTTGCTTTCCTCTCTTGGGTTTAAGAAATTAATCCTTTTATCCAGCAAGGATGCATTCAATTAATCATTAAAGGGATTTATAATGTTGCGAAATGCTGTTCTTTTAAACTTCCGACTCATCAAATAATCTTGAAAAATAAAATGTATCACGTTTTTCCACAAAAAATAAAGCAGCACAACTGTTTTCCAACATTAATGATGATAATAAATGTTTCTTGAGCAGCAGATCATCATATTAGAATGATTTCTGAAGGATCATGTGACACTGAAGACTGGAGTAATGATGCTGAAAATTCAGCTTTGATCACAGGAATAAATTACATTTTACTATATATTCACATAGAAAACCGTTATTTTAAATTGTAATAATATTTCACAATATTACTGTTTTTACTGTATTTTAAATCATATGCAAATTTTAAGCCTTGGTGAGCAGAAGAGACTTATTTTAAACATTAAAAAAATCTTTCTGTACTTTCCTAAAAACCCGTCCTAAACTGTACAGCTGCACGATTATGGATACATTTGAGAACATGATTCTCCCATGATTCTGTATAGACAAAAACAAAAAACAAAAAAGAATGAATTAATTTGAATTCATTACTTTTAATGGATGAATGATTTATATTGAATGAATGATTCAATGACTCACTCATAAAAACTTCACTTGTTTCATTACTGGATGAATCAGTACTTTTGAACAAATCTTGTGAATGAATGATTCAATTAATTTTTTTTTAACAGTCACTTGTCGCCACCTACTGGTATAACAATGTAATTGATACAATCTTTATTTGAAGCGTCAAGTTACGTTCAGAAGTTGATTTTACTCTATTTTGATCTCTACCATAGACATCAGTGTTTATATCCGAACTATAAACTTTTATCCCAGTACTTTTGTGATAATATGAATTATTGTAAGACAGAAATAATAATACTGTGTGGTTGAAAAAGCTGTTTCATACCTAAACATGACAACGGCTCTCTGGCTCGGGCAGCACAAAGCAGATCTGATTGTTACTGTGATGTACTTGTCAAATGTTTAATAGACAGATGAATCACTGTCATTTAGGAATAAGATTGCGTAGGTGTTTGAATCGAGATCCAATCTTTTAACGATTAATCCTGCAGCTCTACTAGACTTGTTCAGTGTCCTGTTTTAATCAAAATACACCACATTACTCGAGCAGAATAGGTTGCAAATGCCATATTTTGGTGAGCTGGAAAAGACCTTCACCCGTCACATTTCTGTTCTCTTTCACTTGTATATTTCTCCTTCTTCAAGGATGTCCTATTACCTCCACTAGGACAGAGAGAGAGAGATGCTGTATTGTTGTTTTCCGCATCACAGATGCTGAGGGTCAGAGTGGATCGAGCCGGAAATAAGCTGTCAACAGCTTTCACCTGTCCACTGATTGATCTCTCTATCAGTTTCTCTCTCTGCTCATTTCACATTACAATGCTCTCTCGTTCTCCCTTTGGCTCGCCTCCATCTGTCTCTCTTCATCATCTTTTATTATCACTGTCTCTTTTCTCCTCATATGAGAAATGAGAAATACACTTCATGCCTACTAATGACACGCAGCTGGGATTGAGAAAACAGCAGTAGAATGGAATATGTGCTTTATAATATTGGATTATGTCATATAGTCACCAACAATATCTGAATGTACCGAAAACTGAAAATTTACCTCTAAATCAGCGGTTCCCAAACTGGGGTACGCGTATCCCTGGGGGTACGTGAGGTGACAAAAGGGGGTATGCAAACAAAATGCTGAGAGTTCAATAATAATATTAAAATTGAGCATGTATTTCTAACTGCCAAAATGCCGTAAATCCAGTACATTTAATCAAATTACCTCATCTTTTGCAGTCAAAAACGGCTCTATCCACACAAGCAGCATGCAAATGATAGATTGCGTGCAGAATCTGCTGCCTTAAATCACGCTAAATTACTGTCGTTCTCGACAATGCACATTTGTAAAATTGGGGATTCAGCACTTATTCGCATGAATAGATAGATTAATTTTCGATTTAAGACTCAAACTTTCTCTGATACAAAACATACCGTTGTGTGAGTTCTTGTATGAAAAAAATAAAACGTACATTTTAAACACAGTACTGTCAGTATTTACTCTATTTTGCAATGAAATAATAGTTCTTACGAAAACCACAGCAGAACTACAACACACGTCTGTGTTTCGCGAACAATTCTGCGGCTTTGAACAAATTGTGAGAGTCAATGATTCAATGATTCATTTGCAGCCATTCGTTACTGAATGAATGACTCGATGATTCACTCATAAAAACAGTGACTTGCTGCCACCTACTTTAAATATTAAACTTTTAGTTTAATATTTAAAAGTTTTACTTAGTTTACCATCATTGCATATTTCTCTATTGAACATTTTTATTTAAAACAGTATTATTTTATAAAGTTATTCAGAAAGGTAAAAAAAAATGCACTGGAAAATCAATTTAGGGGGCAAATATTGTCCCTTAATGGTAAAGGTGTGACTGCAGCGGAAGTGAAGGAGAGGGGGTTCGCGGAAAGATGGTAATCCCTTCAGGGGGTACTCCAAGCTAAAAGGTTTGGGAACCACTGCTCTAAATGATTTTTCAAAGTTGAAAATAAACTTCAAAATTTCACATTTGATTCAATGTTACTTGCTATTTCTTTAAAAAAATTACTAGTGAAAATTCTGAGTGAAAATTGCTTCTACACCAAATTTAAGTGTAGATAAGAGAAGATCTGTAGCAGAGTGTGTTCTTTTTGCACAGTATTTAGGGTTCCTCAGATCCCCACATTGTTAGAACCCTTTGTGTACTTTTATTTATGCATTTTATTGGTGCATCTGCTACATCATCCATTGAAGCTCATCTTTGCTTTGTTCAGTCCATCACCTTCTTTGTCAGCAGAAATTTCCATTAGGAAAAGGAAGTAACATCTAATGGATAATCCATTCCATCATCACTCTGTCCTGCTAGAACTGAATGCACATATTTAATGTGTCTTTGGATAAGTTCAATAATCCTGTTTGGATTCTTGTGAACTTCTGTTGCATGCATTTTTTGACCTTCAGAAATAGTACCGTTCAAAAGTTTGGGGTTGGTACAATTTCAGACACATAAAAGATGTATTGCTCAAAATATTTCAAAATTCCCTGATTGGCATTTTATATGCTTTAAAATGGTTTTGTCAGGGTTATGTTAGGTTCCATTGAGTTTTGTTCATACTTCTTGTGTTTCCATTAACCCTTAAATGCATACCTCGGGTCTTTAGTGACCCGGGACGTCATTCACTACCCTCCTCCTCGTTCATTTTTTAAAGTTAGACATCAACCTTCTTGGTATTCCTCAATCAATTCTTTATAAAGAATATAACAAAAAAAAATCATAAAATTATAAAAGAATGCCTATTTTTGTATTATTTTTTTGTAAAAATTGTATAGGGTCGTAAACGACCCGAGGTGTGTATGAGTGTACATATATTTTTTTCTGCACGACAATAATTGAATCTAAGATGACAGAATAAGTGCAATTCACCTTTATTCCACAAGGTGGCAATGTCTGATACACAATGCTGAAGTGACGACTCATTTAGACAGAAAACGAAATAATAAGAAAAACATGAAATGGCTCAGCGATTTACTGCAGAGCAAATACTGAACGCAATCAAATATGACTGTAACTGTAACTGGATAGATCTGGTCAAGCTGGTTGTGATCGAAATATTGATTTTGAAGATGTTGAAAATTATATAGTTTAGAGAATACATTTGAGATCGCGAATGGGCTCATATTCGTGACCTCAAACATAAAACTAGCCCATTATTTGCTGAATTTACTGGGAAATGAGCTCTGACTTGGACATTGATGATGGCATAAAACATCTGCTCAAACGGAGCCCTTTCAAGCTCCAAAAGGTAACAAAATACGATTTATTTTATTCTTCTGCAATTGTTACTCTAATATCAGAGGAGTTTTATATTATCACGACAGGTAGAGATCCTTCCGTGTTAGATATAGATCCGGGTCGATAAAGACCCGAATATGTAAGAATGATTGGCGAAACAGTCATGCATTTAAGGGTTAACACGACAACTAAAAACGGAAAACTTTTGAATTCCTTCCATTCATTTACATGACAACAGGATTTTGGGGGCCTGAAAATGCAAACTTTTAAAAACGGATTTCAAAGCGCAAGTTTTTTGATAACGATAACTCAGTTATAAACTACAAAAGTGAATTTGTGAAAACGGTGACGTTATGAATGAATATTATGTGTTAAGTCTACAGTCTCGTAGTGTTTCTGTGCATAGTGAGATCAAGCCATCTACTGGCTTGACAGCAGAATACAAAGTAGAAACTTCAAACTTTAGTACATTGTTGTCGTTTAAACGTACCTTCAGTTTAGTCTTGTTAATTTCCTTGGTTTCTGATTAATTACACCTGTGTCTCAGTTGCTTCTGTGCATATAAACCCTCAGTTTTGTTCAGTTCTTTGTCAGTCTTTATCTGTATTGGTTGTGTTTGTAGCTCTAGTTGCTGACTAAGGCCTACATGTTACAGGTTTAACACATAAACTATTTAAACATTTGGTGAGGTTTTTTAATGTTTTTGAAAGTCTCCTCTGCTCACCAAGACTGCATTTATTTGATAAAAAATACAGTAAAAATGTGAAATTTTTTAGAATGTAAAATAGCTGTTTTCTATGTGAATATATTGTAAAGTGTAATTTATTTCTGTGATCAAAGCTGAATTTTCAGCATCATTACTCCAGTCTTCAGTGTCACATGATCCTTCAGAAATCATTCTAATATGATGATTTCTGCTCAAGAAACATTTCTGATTATTATTAATGTTGAAAACAGTTGTGCTGCTTCATGTGTTTGTGGAAAATGATACATTTTTATTCAAGATTCTTTGATGAACAGAAAGTTCAAAAGAACAGCGTTTATTTGAAATAGATCTATGTCACTTTTGCTCAATTTAATGCATCCTTGCCAATTTAGAGTATTCATTTATTTTATAAAAATAAATTAAAATTCTCACTTACCCCAAACTTTTAAAAATACTCTTTTTTCTCTCTTTTTTTTTTTTATGGGAAGTTGCATTCAAAATCCATTTGGCTCAATATTCTGAATATAAAGCATGACCTCATGCAATTCATTGTTTTTGTTGAAAATTAGACTGTATAATCTGTGAGCTGTCTAGTCTTTCTCCCGCTCTCAGTCACAACACCATCATCATGTTCGGCTCTTGTCAGATACTCCGGTCGGGTGCTGCGCTGCTGTCCTTGAACTTCCTGTCATACACTCTCTCCGCTCACGCTAAAAAAGAAACCTGCTGTTGCCGTGGATACACAAAGACGGCCGTCTGCACCAGCAGTTCACTACAAGACATCGACACCCTCCATGTAATCCAATCCTGAACTAAAAACACTCGATTGCATATGATTCAACTCATGTCTGTAGACCGCGCAGTGATATTTTTCTCTAAAAGGATTTCAGTATGGAGTTGTAGGTCTGTCTTCAAAGGTTTTGCAGCAAATCAATTTTCTTTATAAAGACAAACAATGTGATTTTTACTTTGCTTTCCAAGTTTGTTAAGACCGAACGGGCAGGTGAACTCGTGAACCCTACATATGAGCAACAGTAGTGATGGTTGACTTAGCAAACAGCACTAATTATCTTCCCACCTGATGTGAAAGCAGTGTATGAAGTGCTGAGGAAGATAATGACAGGGTTTCTGTTCTAAATCAAGATCTAAACCGCGACGGGAGCGGAGACTGTACGTATAATCCGACCAATCGCAGCGGAGCGTCATGCATGAGCTCTCCCACTGCCAAACCTGATTACCATGTTCCTCCTCGCTTATTCCAATGATGTGAACGTGTGAATTCATGAATGTTTTATTAGAGGAGACTCTAAATGAGCTGCTGTAATGAGCACATTGTTGATGTTCTACTTTGGTCTTCATCATTTTTGTCTTTGTAAAGTCCCAGTGAGTCTGGCTGCTCTTTATTTGTCTCGCCCTTGCCCCGTTTCTGTTGTCCTCGCTCTCGCACGCATGCCGTGGGTTATTTCTGAGATGATGGGCATCAGTGTTATAGTAGTATCATTGACATACTATCAAAGTTTTTGTTAAAGGGGTCATGGACTGCATTTCTTAAGAATTTTTTAATGTTCTTTGAGGTCCACTTATAATTTTACCCAGATTTTTACATCAAAAACTGCCTAATTTAGAATTAAAAGGCTATTTTCTATCCTGTTTTTGACCCTCTCTGTAGCTGTGTTTCCACCGCAGGAGCTTTCCCCAGGAACTAGGGACTTTTGGGTGGTACTCAGTGTGTTTCGATCGCAGGAACCATGACCTAAATGAAGTTTCGGACAAAAATTTCCCCCTCAGAAAGTCCCTGCTCACGAGGTAGTTCAGGAACTTTCGGGAGTGGGACTTTGGCGCTGAACATGCTGATTGGTTGAGTTCACGCAGCATTTTATTTCAACCACCATTTTTAAAAGTCTGTTGTGGTGACTGCAGTAAGAGTTGTTTGCTATTTGAATCAACAATGGACTTTAAAAAATACGGCCGATGGACCAATGACGAGGTTCAGGCTTTATTAATCATATATGTTGAGGACAAAATCCAGCGGGAATGGGAAAGACGTGCACAGTCTTACGTCACTGGACTAATTTGCCTAATCTTCAAGGTACTTTAGACCATGATGGAAATGCAGACAGCAACAGATCTGGGGGAAAAAAGTTCCAGGGACAAATTGTCCCAGGTGATTTCAGTGGAAATGAGGCATTTAAAACACTCTGTTTTTATAGGCGTGCCGCATTCAAGCCCTCTGCTATGATTGGGTAACAGTTTTGCATATTAAAATAATTTTCAACGTCCCTGCCATTACACTTGTGGAATTGTTTTGCTTTTTTACCAAAATAAATAGCAAAGCATTCACATTCTGTGTGCAATTGATGCTTTATCTGTACATTTGGTCTCTGTGCCACAGAGGATGATGGGAAATGTAGTTTTGTGATGCCCAATTTTTAGCATCTCTTTGACTCAATTGAGAATTTAAACATGTAATCTAATAAGGTCTTTTAAAGTCCCCCTGCAGTCAATAATTTTATCCCTTAAAACACATCTTTGTTAATCAAAATGACATATTTAAATGTTTTTTTTTCCTGTGAATATAATTTATTCATGTCTTAAAATAGCTTGACTGTAACTCTACACCCTTGCTTTATTTAGAATATGCGGATTCATGAATATGCAAATTAGTCTCCGCCTCCACTCACTCACACCAGCTCGGATTACCTGATCCACAACTTTAGTAAACGCTACACAAATGACAAATGGAAATATTGGTTTAATTCAGCCATATATGTTTGAAGCAGAAACTGATTAAGAAGAAGAGGAAGAGTGAATTATACAGGATCGTCTACAAGTCCATGTATCAGAATGGTAATGCGTTTTATGTAAACAACCTCAGGCACTTAATGATAATTGATATGATTAGACTTTGGCTTGACTACGTTATCAAACAGCTAATAATGTGTTGCTAATGTTACACAAACCACGTTCCCGTTCTTAATCTCAGAGTCTTCTTAATCAGCATCCTTAGAAACACATCGAACATCATAGAAAGTCAGTGGAGAAAAGCCCCGCCCACACTCTTACGGGATTGGTCACATGTTTTCACAGGTGTTTTTGAGACTGTCTTTGGTTCATTGCAGTTTTAAGGATAAAAACTCAGCAATTGTGTTGTTGACTGATGCATTTGCACATGCTTTTGTCTTTAAGTTTATTAAATCAGTGTGCTGATTCGCAGCTCATTCTCTCTCACCCACATACATCGTAAAATAGTTCAATATTCAATATTTAATATACAGCTGTGGGAGTAGAAGCAGAAAAAAACAACTCATTTCCTCTGCCATCTCCTCTATTCTCTTTCAGATTGCTTCTGCTCCTGCCGCCACTGCTTTCTTCTCGCTCATTGATTTCCGCCTCCATCTTCTCTCTCTGTTCAACCCATCTGAGATTTGTGCGTTTAGCTGTTTTGTATCACTTGACTTTACATGTTTGAGTTTTAAGGTTGAAAACGGATACATAAACGCTTGCGTTTTATGACCCTGAACATGGAATCAATCAAGCGTAATTTTCAATTATCAGCAGGCCTACATGACACGACCACGGGCTCCGTTCCAACGGGGAAGCTGACTATCTAGATGGCATTTTAGGACTTGATATGAAGGCTGTTTCAAACAGTAGATGGCAAATTTATTCATCCTTTTGAGGTCAAATTCTAAGGCAGCACTGCATACTGTCCTCACAGACATGATAATCTTAGCTTGCTCTCTGTCTCCATCAGCGATACGATTTCATACCCAACAAACGCCATGTTTTCACTAGGGTTTGAAATGGAGCTGTGAAGTGCTACTCATTTGCAGACACTTCCAATGCAATAGTCTGTTGTGCTTGATTCTGATGTCCCGCTAATGAAGAGGCTTGTCAAAAAAGTCTGGGGGGAATGAAAAGACTGCATTTTGCATCTATTCATCTCTCTGACTCTCTTTCACTCCCTCTGTTCACTGCTCTTGTTTACAAACTTTGTTCTTCAAAGTATGCTAATGGACGATGTGACCCAGATCTGTGTGTGTGTGTGTGTGTGTGTGTGATCGGAGAGACATCTGGCCTGTGAAGATAAGTGTGTTTGGACTCATTATGTTGAAGTCACAGTTTACTTTATTTTGCTATCCTCACTTACATAAATGAACTATAGAGTCCTGCACCCATTAGTAAAAATATATCAAAAACAGTGTGCAGCATTTCATGATAGAGGTGGGGCGGAGTTATGAGGTTTGACTGACAGATTGAGGAGCCAATGGAATTACGAGGTTTAGTCACAAGTTTTTTTTAAATACTTTTCATTGGTTAGATATTTGCAAAACACACAGACGGACATAAAGGGTGACCAATACACACAAATACAAAACAACATGCTAACACACATGCCATGAAATGTATCACAAACCCCTAATGTACATAACTGATGAGAAAAAAATAAGACCAAACAATTATTTAAATGAAAAAACACATCAAATGTGAAATGTCACAGCGAATTCTTACATTTTTTCCTTGTAAATTATTAAATGACTTGTTTTCATTTAATAATTATATCACTGCTTTTACTGTATTTTTGATCAAATAAATACAGTCTTGGTGTGCAGAAGAGATTTATTTCAAAAACATTAGAAAATCTCACCATCCCCAAACCTAAAATTTTATGCATTTTGGTCATTAATTTACACAACAACGGCATTTTGGGGGCCTGAAAATGTGAACTTTTGAAAACAATACCATTATCATCTCCGTGTAAACTACAAAAACGTGAATTTGTGAAAATGGTGACATTATGCGCATGCATATTACATGTTCAGCCTATAGGCACATAGTGTTTCTTTACAAAGTGACATCGCCATCTACTGGCCTGGCAGCAGAATACAGCGTTTTCAATCGTTTCCGTGTGAACGGGGATCGTTTTGTATGCGGAAAAACTCAAAGGAAAAACTTCTCTGTTTTTAGTACATCATTGTTGTGTAAACATACCCTAAGTATATGTATGATCACCAAAAAGCATTAAAGGGTTAGTTCACCCAAAAATGAAAATGATGTCATTAATGACTCACCTGCATGTCGTTCCAAACCCGTAAGACCTCCGTTCATCTTCAGAACACAGTTTAAGATATTTTAGATTTAGTCCGAGAGCTTTCTGTCCCTCCATTGAAAATGTATGTACGGTATACTGTCCATGTCCAGAAAGGTAATAAAAACATCATCAAATTAGTCCATGTGACATCAGTGGGTTAGTTAGAAGTTTTTGAAGCATCGAAAATCATTTTGGTCCAAAATAACAAAAACTACGACTTTATTCAGCATTGTCTTCTCTTCCGGAATCCTTTCCATTGAATTGATTCCATTGAATTGATTCCATTGAATCCTTTCATCTGTCGGCGTTAGTAATGCACTTTTACGTCGCCGTGGTTGTTTTTGGCGATTAGGACATCTGCGACATGCCACTTATGCACCATTTTAAAAAAATAGCAATACCAAAATACAAAAATGTAGAATAGCTTGAATACAGCGTGCGTCTCCCTCAGACTGTAACCGAAGCTCGGGCGCACCGGATAACACGTCAGCAGTGTCTTACATCAGCAGCGTCACTGCGGAGTCGTGAACCACACTCCGGAGCAGAAGGGGGCGGTAATGCACCAATAAGCTGGATGCCAACCGCCGTAAAACAGGAAAGAAGAAGAAGCAGAGTCGTGAACGTGGATTGACAACAGACCCGGAAGAGAATACAATGCTGAATAAAGTCGTAGTTTTTGTTATTTTTGGACCAAAATGTTTCAATGCTTCAAAATGTCGCGGATGTCCTAATTGCCAAAAAACCACGGCGACGCAAAAGTGCATTACCAACGCCGACAGATGAAAGGATTCAATGGAATCAATTCAATGGAATCAATTCAGTGGAATCAGTTCAATGGAATCAATTCAATGGAAAGGATTCAAGAAGAGAAGACAATGCTGAATAAAGTCGTAGTTTTTGTTATTTTGGACCAAAATGTATTTTTGATGCTTCAAAACTTCTAACTGACCTCTGATGTCACATGGACTACTTTGATGATGTTTTATTACCTTTCTGGACATGGACAGTCTACCGTACATACATTTTCAATGGAGGGACAGAAAGCTCTCGGACTAAATCTAAAATATCTTAAACTGTGTTCTGAAGATGAACGAAGGTCTTACGGGTTTGGAACGACATGAGGGTGAGTCATTAATGACATCATTTTCATTTTTGGGTGACCTAACCCTTTAAGGGTTTTTCTTTTTCCCAAAGTAAATGTGATTTTCTTAGAAAGTGACGGGTATCTCAGGATCTTTACCCTTCTCACACACATTAAGGCAAGTGTTAAAATAACAAGTACACACTTCGCCTCAATCCTACAGAGCTAAATTGAGTTTCTTTAGCACTCTGTTTCTTTAACACCGGGGATTTTGTTGGCTCTCTTTACAACAGCGAGGCAGAGTTTTCGTATTGATTATCCTCTTTTATAACCCTGTGAGACTGAAACTAACAGAGATCTACAAACCCTCATATTACCTTCAGTATCATAGTAAGATTCACAGTGCAATTAAGTCACATTTTAAAGGTCACACGTGACATTTTTAAAGCTTTGGGCAGTGGTATTATGCTCATATATTGCTGTGTAATGCTAGGAGAGATGCATTCATTACAGTGTGTGTTTGTGGCCCTGCATTTATTATAGTCTGTCAGTCATTGTTTTAATTCACTGCCGTGAACACAGTGTTAGTGAGTTTGTTTCTGTCCA
This sequence comes from Culter alburnus, assembly GCA_028476615.1. NCBI lineage: Eukaryota > Metazoa > Chordata > Actinopteri > Cypriniformes > Xenocyprididae > Culter > Culter alburnus. Next base: position 121,461 of record JAOTNS010003255.1, on the reverse strand, counting down.
TTCTTGCATCTAGTCCAGCAGACTCTAAAGAATGTTTTCTACAAAATCCCCCCTGATATATTCACACATTTTACCCTGGAAAGGTGGAATTGATGTGTTGGGTCAATGTGTTGTGCCGGTGCAGGCGATATGATGGATGTTTGTTTGCAGAGCTCAGACTCTCTGGACCTGAAGCTGAAACAATTACCCTGCTATCTCAGAAAAATACACACAGGGCACATTTACACACTAGGAAGTCATATCAGCAGGATGCCCTTTAACTTGCCCTGCCTTCTGAATGTGTGTGACTTTTAGCAGAATAATCTATTTTAGCAGGGACCGTTTGGGCTCAGAGGCGGTATATGATGCTTCCCCGTCCTCTTTTTAGGAAGGACACACACAGCTTGAGCTTGAGAAATTGTGCACATCCAATTCCTTTAACTGTTGGCATGACTGAAGAGACTCATGGGTAAACAGCAGCACAACTTCAGCACAAAATTCATATATTCATATAGATTTCTGTATTGAAGTATGAATTTAAGTTTAACATTTGTAATCAAAGAAATTTAACTGCATTCATAAATATTAGTATTTTAATTTTACTTTTGTTTTGTGAAATAATAATAATTATATATATATATATATATATATATATATATATATTATATTATATTATATATATATTATATATATATATATATCTTTTTATTAGTTGTTGTTGTTGTTGTTGTTATTAAATACATGTTTTTTATTGGCAGTACTATAGTATTATTGCAATTATATTATGTCTATTTTATATTTTATATAATTTGAATAATAAAATAATATATAATAATAATTATTATTATTATTAATAATGCAATAATAAAAGTAATATTATTAATTATAATAAATATTATATATTGCATTGTCATATTGAATTATTATTATTAAATCCTTTTTTATTGACAATAAAATTATTGCAATAGCAATGTCTTTTGTTTGTTTAATTTTTTATGATTCAAATAATAAAATAATATTAATAATATACTATATATTAATATAATAATATTAATTATATAATTATGTATATTATGTAGTTTTATATATATATATATATAATAATATTAATAATTATGTAAATTAATTAATAATATTATTAATGTGTTGTTGTTATTACTTTTTTATTATTGTTGTTGTTATTAAATATTGTTTTTTATTTAGCAGCACAGTCGTATTATTGCAATAATAATGTCATTATTTGTTATTTTTAATCATTTAAATAACAAAATAACAACACAATAATAATGATGATAATAATAATAAATATTGTAATAATAGTAGTAATTGTGAATTTTCTTATTATTATTATTATTATTACTTGTTTCTATTTGACAGTAAATAGTATTATTGCAATAGTAATGTCATTTGTTTTTTTTTTTATCATTTAAATAATAATAATAATATAATAATAATAATAATAATAGTCATATTGAATTTTGTCCTTTGTTGATAATAGTGAAATGCTCTGATTTCATTATGTCTTTTATTCCTATGGATAAACACTGACCTGATTAAGTTCAATCTGTTCACAAGGTGCAATTCTTTGACTTCACAGATATAAAATCATCTTTTTGCTTTGCAATTTTTATAGAAGCACATTTCTTCTGAACTTTATGATTCATTTGCAGTGTTAGACGTACTTTTTGGTCTTTTAAATGCATGAGGCGACGCTGACACCCAATTTTTGTCTCCTCTGAGCCGTAGGAAAAAACAGCCCTGGAGGGAAAAAGAGAACAATTCCTTCCTCCATAACTCCATCAGCTGTGGAGAATGGGATGGGGGATTATTCTGCTTAAAGAACAACTTTCTTCCATCCTCAAATAATGACGCAGAAGGTTATTTCAGGTTCTGTGAATGAAAAACTTCTAGATCCGGTTTTGTGTCCTTGTTCATTTTGTTTTCATCAAAGCTAAAGAGAGCCCTTAAAAGAAAATGACAAAATGGCGCCCCGTTCACTATGTCGGCTCTCTTTCAGAGAGGCAATAAAGCTTAAATCATTTGAAGGAGGACAGCTGCCCTCTGGGAACCGCGCTCAATCTCTGGGTCTTTTATCCGGTTCATTCTGTCAGATCGACCCGCCTTTAAAGGCCACGGCACTGAAATCAACCCGATTCGGTTTCGCCCGAGTAAACTCTTCACACTCTTCAGAGTAAATGGCAGAAGTCTTGAGTATGAGATGAAACCACTGACAGTATGATGCAGTTTATAAAGAGAGATGTTGCAGTCAACTGGAAGTATTAAGGCTCTTATAGACTCAGTTGCATACAGTAGAACGTCCTGAGGGCCAAAGTATAGATGAGTATAGATACAGAGAGTATACATCAGTATAGATGTTTTGAATGGAGGTTTGATGCTCTCCTGGACCTTTTTTATCTTCATTATTTATTTACAGTATGTTTTCATCAGCCTAAACAATAGCTGTTTCAAAACTACACTCTAAAAAATGCTGGGTTAAAAACAACCCAAGTTGGGTTAAATATGGACAAACCCAATGTTGTTTTAACCCAATGGTTGGGTTAAATGTTTGCCCACCGTGCTGGGCAGTTTTATTTAACTCAACTATTGTTTAAAAATGACTATATGTCTGGCTTAAAATGAACCCAAAATACGTTGGAAATTACACATAACTAGAGGAAACAATAATAATCGAAAGGTGAACATTTATTTAGAAGCAATTTAATAAACTTATTAATAAATGTTAATTTATTGAACATATTAATAAGTGTTGATTTTTATTAATACTATTGTATTGTATTGTTGGAATAGGTTTGAAATGAACATTTATAATTTTGTTCATTTTAAGTGAACAATATAGTAATTTTTAAACAATAGTTAAATAAACAATAAATAATAGTTAAATAAAACTACCCATCAGGTTGGGTCGAACATTTAACCCAACATTTTTTAGAGTTCAGACAGAACGGGTTTTTCTATTCCACTGCGCTACTTTCCCATTGTTTTTCTGTGTACATGCGCTTGACGGACGCACATGACCGTTACGCTCACGTCTTTTGCAGCGCCTCGCACACGAGCGCCACGTTTTTAAGACGCCGTGTCAAGTTAAAAGAATTTCAACTTTTTCAACGCCGCTCATCAATGTCAGTTCCAAAACAGTGAACCAATCAGAAGAACTCAGAGGCGGGGCAAGCGTTGCGAGCTTCTGTTTACAGTAGCAAGTTGGCATGACAACGGTTTTATTTGACGGCAACATGGCGGAGGCGGTGCTTATTATTGTCTTATTTCCTTTTTTTCCATGTCAAAACTCGTATCTATCAATTCTGTTGTTTGCCTATTTCTATTATTTCCGTTATTGTCGTTATTGCATCACGCCTCAAAAGCGCGTCTCAAGACCCTCGCGTTTTACGCTGCGCTTTTTTAAAACCATTCCTGAGCGCTGCGTCTCGCATTTTTAGACGCAAAGACGCGTTCTGTGTGAATGGCCCCTTATGCTGCGTTCACACCAGACGCGTCTTGCGCGAATAAATCGCGCTATTCGCGCGTAGTTGGATGCTTGAACATTTTTGAGTTTACTCGCTTCATTCGCGCATGAAAATCCCTTCTCTCCCGCTCCTTTATGTGTCCCAGACTCTCCCACTGCTTTCTGCACACTTCCTCTGAATAAACACAACGTGTCAGTGGGGAAATAATTGTAAATTACAGCGAATAAGCTCAATTGGTCATCTTTAGTTGGCTTGTAGTCTTAATATGTATATATATAGCTCAAATTGAGTAAAGACCGTTTTTTACAACTTATCAGATTGTCCGACCTCCTCACTCACTTTCTTTAAAAAATGATCCTTTTTATTTCTGTTTCTATAAATGTATGAAGATGTACAGTGACGATGATTTTGTCCTCCAATTTTGTTTGGAATTTCTGCCTCAGCTCGCTACGTCACGTCACTATAAGAGCAAGCTCCTGGTTGGTTAACGCGGCACGGAAATTCGCCAAAGTTCAGATTTTTCAACTTGCGCGTTTCGCGCGAATCACGTGTTAAGCGTGTCAAACGCCCGAATCGCTCAATTCGCGCCGCGTCATTCGCACCGCTTCATTCGCGCAAATCGCGCTGCAGGATGTCAATTCGCGTCTTTGCATTGACTTAACATGTACTTCACTCGCGCTTACCGCTTCATTCGCGTCCGGTGTGAACGCACCATTAGACTGCATTTTGAGGCATCATAGGCACAAACAGTATGTAGAGACATTACACTATATAGTGGGGGTGTGAGGAGATTTCTCATTGAGGTGAAAAGCTGTCTCGTGATATTGCCATGATGGAGTGTGAGGGTGAAATTAGGATAGAATATTCCACCACTATATTTACATTACTCCTCCTCCACTGTCATTTTGCTTTTTATAGAAATAAAAAACATTTAAATGCGTTGGATAATGGTCGCTTCAATCCAATCCAGCTCATCCAATGTAGTGCAGCAGGAATCAGAGTTCACTGATCACATGACGAGAGTAAGTGGAGAGATGACTGACAAGACCATGGCGGAGGATTCGTTGCACAACAGAGCCTAAGCGTCTGACAAATGCGAGTTCAGCACTGCCGTTCCCTATTCACAAAGTACACACAATCGCAAAATAGAAAGCGAAAGTAAAACGCGAACGCACATTCAAACGCGATTTCAATACACCGCATTTTGAAAGTGGCTCCCTGATGCATGCAAATATCTCCCAGTATGAAAGCTATCTTAGGCTGCTGGGCTGTGTAGTTGTAAGCTTCTCTCAGCTCTGTATCATGCTTGAAGAAAAATTTGGTCTCTGTTTTTATTTCTATGATCAATTTGTGGAAAGGATTTCAGTTTGGTGGTCAAAAGTTCATAAATCCTGTACTAAGGTCTGAAGAGACTCATGTGAAATCATACAGGTGAAGCCAGTCAGTTTGTTGCAAAACCTTTTACAGTGCTTCAGTATTGTTGTCTTTTACTGCATATGATATTTCAGACTCAGAAAGTAGAACTGAAATGACATTCATTACCAGATGATTAGTTAAACATTTCAAATGCAGCTGCAGATTTTTTTTCTAGAATATTGTCATTGATTTCTTAAAAATTTTGACTCGTTCTCGTGAACTCAATCTCGTGTCTCGTCCTGTCACACCCCTACTATATACTGTATATATTAGGGCTGTCAAACAAATAAAATTTGTAATCTATTTAATTACATGATGCGCCGATTAATTAATATAATTAATCGCAAATAAATCACACATCAAGTTTGGCTGAGAAATTAACCCCAAAAGATAATTTAAAGTCATTATTGTGTTAAATGAGAAAAGTGTCAAATACACATTACAAAACATAGCTTTAGAAAACAGAATTTATTACTCACAATCTTTCAGGCAACAACAGCCATGATTTTCATTTCAGAAGCTGCATCTAAATTGGTATTTAGATATATTTATAGACCAAAACAGTTTACCAATATTCTTCAGAAGATCTTCTTTTATGTTCTGCAAAAGAAAGAAAGTCATACAGGTATGAAATGACAAGTAAGATTTTTTAAAGACAGTAATACTTTTATACAGCATGTAGTAAACTGATTACAAAGGACAAAGCTGATTACAAAAATAAATGCTGGTGTTTTGAACTGCATATTCATTAAAGAATCCTGACAAAAAACGTATCACAGTTTCCACTAAAATATGAAGCAGCACAACTGTTTTCAACATTGACAATAATCATAAATGTTTCTTGAGCATCAAATCATCATATTAGAATGATTTCTGAAGGATCATGTGACACTGAAGACTGCTGAAAATTCAGCTTTGATCACAGGAATAAATTACATTTTATTCACATACATTGTAATAATATTTCACATTTTTAGATCAAATAAATGCAGCTGTGGTGAGCAGAAAAGACTTCTTTCAAAAACATTAGGAAATCTTACTGACCCTACCTTTTCAATGGTATTGTGTGTAAATATATATGACAGTTCAGTCACATGAGGATTCATTTTAATTAGGATTCTGCTTTAATATGCGGCTGCAGGATATTAGAGCAGAGCTTCTTTTTTTCAGTGTGAAATTATGCAATGATGCTTAATGAAATCATCTCTAAAAGGGATAGTGCTTGTACCTGACATTTGCCCGGGGAAAACAGGAGTTAATATCGGATAATTAAAAATAATGCCGGAAGAGTGTATGTTTTCTCAGTGAGAGGAAATCCGCTGAACATAGAGAGAACTAAATGAAGAAAGCCTCAGAGAAAAGCAAAGGCGGTTTAAGTTCTCTTGAGGTTCTCAGGGGAAATGTCGCGGGTGTTGTTAGCTCTCAGGTCTACAGGTGATCTCTTCTGAGGTGAAACCAGTTAAAGAGCTTGAGGTCTGAGTGTGGGATAACTAATCCCAGCAGCTCACACTGTCAGTTACTGAGAGCTCAGTAGATCCCGACTGTCTGTCTGAAGCAACTAATGCAGCAGAATTGATTGTCTTCTCTGTGCTGCTCCTGCACATCCTTTTAGGCTATTCGTTCTTCCTTTCTCTTATTTGCGTGTGTAATTCAGTTCTCCAGGGCTTCTGTGTCCATCATCCACACCCTTTTCTGATGCATTTTCAGCATATTAGTCAATGGTATAAAGTATAGAAAATGTCTGAAATGCATTGATTTCTACAAAGCCCCTCCTTCTGAAAAGCTCAGAGTGTTTCTGATTGGCCAGCAGACCCAGTGCGTTGTGATTGGCCAAACACCTTGAGCGTGTGTCGGAAATGTACCAGCCCTTCATCTTCAAGGCTTCTAAAGCATTTGTAAACACACAGTAAATAATAATGTCGGTTTTAGCGCATTAGTTCGATCAGTGTTCAGCCGTGATCAGTGTTATCTGTTAGATAGAATAAATAAATCCCTCTGAAAAATGTCTCACAATTATAATTCACAATTCAGATATATCTCACAATTCTTACTTTTTTCTCAGAATTGTGAGATATAAACACAATTGCCAGTTATAAAGTCAGAATGATATAATCTCACAATTGCATCTTGTAAAGTCGAGTTTATATCTTGCAATTCTGGATTTATAACTTGCAATTGTTTATATCTTGCAATTCTGACTTTTTTCTCAGAATTGACCCTTCGCAAAGACCCGCCCCCTTTAGTTACTGTTGCTTTGTCCGATAAGCTGTGGCGCTGTCACGCCACACGCAGTGAAAAATGCATCGCAGAGCAAAGAGGACACTGACAACACATCGACAGACAAGACAAAGCAGGTTACTTATGATATTAAACAAAGTCCCAGCTTTCAAGTTGTGTAATTTGTTAAGAAATTCAAACAATAAAAAACGTTTTGTGGCTCTTTAATGTGTCGTGACAGATCGCTGTAGCGCCTCAGCTCAAGCGGCTCATGAACTGATCATCTCTTCCTATTAGTTCATTTATAGCATCAAATAAACATGAATGAACATCAGAAGGTATGTTGTTTCAAACGCGGAAAGACGTCAATACACACCATTTTTCAAGTTCAAGTCCACCGAGGTTAATCTTCTAACTCCTGACTGCTTTGTCGGACAAAATGGTGGATTCGGCGTTATGATTGGTTAGATCGCTGTCAATCAAACTCCCGGCGAAGGGTCAATTGTGAGTTTATATCTCGCAATTCTGACTTTATAACATGCAGTTGCATCTTATAACGTCAGAATTGTGAGATATAAACAATTCTGAGAAAAAAAGTCAGAATTGTTTATATCTCGCAATTCTGACTTTATAACACGCAATTGGGAGTTTTAAAGTCAGAATTGCCTGATAAAAAGTCAGAATTGTGTGATATAAAGTCGAGTGTGATTTACATCTCACAATTCTGATTTTATAACTCACAGTTCTGGGCTCGACAATAAGGACTGCCCGATGGCCTGGGGCCAGTGTGAACGACGCTCGGGACAGTAGACGGAATGGTCACTTGCCCGATCGGGCCAGTGCTGTAGGGTGTGCGTTATATATCATCTATGATATCGTAATTGTTGATTTAACGATCTGAAATTATCGAGCTTGTCCCTCACTTTACAAAAAACAAACAAAAACACACCCATTGAGTGCAAGCATGCACTACGTGATGTAGTCTAGTAGGTAGTGTGCATGCATATTTAGAGTGTACGCTTTCACTGCATGATTTAGTTTAAAATGCCTTTAGAATGCCCCAGAATTCAAGATAAGGGGCAAAAATGCTCCAGTATATATTTCATATTTATATAATTTAATATAGTTAACCAATATTATACAAAGAGCACCGTTTTTCTCCAAATATTAGCATGATTACAAATGTGATATTGATTTTATTCAGCGTACAGTTTAATGAACAAGAACGTAATATCAAGTGACTTACATTTTAGACACCAAATCGCCTGTTTCACTCTATTTCGCCAACGAAAAAAGTTCCAAACAAAGTCCACAGAATTGTTTTGCGTCTCTGAGCAACACTTCCTGAATGAATCAGCCGTTTGAATGAATCGGTTGAATCTCAATGATTCGCTCATTAACAGTGATTCGCTGCCACCTACTGGCGGGTTTAATTTCACATTTAAAGTGTCTTCATCTTTTTTAATAATTTCAAATAACAGTATTTAACGTTTTATATTTTCAACATTAAACACATTTTTATGCATCTGTAACTGCTCTTGACTGATTAACTTTAATAAAGTTTAATCTATTCTATAGTTATATACATTAGATTACAATTTCTGTACCTGAAAATCTCCTGTTTAAACCTACATGAAAGACTTGAAAAGCGCCATTTATTTCATTTATGTTTGTTCTGTTGTATTTATTTTTGCTATTACTCGTAATTTGATTATTTGTTACTATTTTATTACTTACTGTTTATTTGTCTAACTATTTAAAATATAAGTTAATCTAGTAGCTTTTGGTGTCATAACCCTATTTATTGAGGTTAAATGTAACAAAGACAACAATAACAATAACTATGCTTATTTTATAGGCCCATTTTCTTGTCTTTTACTTTTACTAATTTTTTGTTGTGGGCCCAGTGAAAATTTTGGCGGGGCAAGTAAAAATTTGAACCACTGGCCCGACCGTAGACAGTAGAAAAAATCCTTAGCGTTGAGCCCTGCAGTTGTTAGATATAAACTCACAATTGCAAGAAAAAAAGTCAGAATTGTGAGATAAAAAGTCACAATTACCTTTTTTATTTTATGGCGGAAACAAGCTTCCATACTTTAATGTTGGTTTAAACCTGTATGCTATCATTTTTTTCTGAGGAATGCAAGGGTTAGTTAGAGGTAAACATCTTTTCAATGGGAGTGACTGTCTGCACAGACGGTGTCTTGAAAAGCATCTGCACACAATACCACCCTTCTATCTCTTTCCTGTTTCTGCATTTTGGTACATTTATTGCAGGCAAGACTAGTCTGACAGACGGTGAGTGCTCTGACGCTCTCTGGAGTAACGCAAACAGCGCTTGAGCTATTCTAACTCGCTCTCATTGGGTTTGCCAAAATAAATGCACCACTTTTAGCCCTTTTATCCACACTGGGCTGGACTGCTTGCACTCATTGTAGCTAGTTAGTATCCTAGCCGTGGGTTGCAAAGGCAGAATTGGTGCAGTGAGTGAAAAATAGGCTGTTCAGATCAAGGTTACACAGACCTTCAAAGCTGTGTAAGAAGATTGAAGAATGAAGCAAGATTGCATTGATGAGAGAGCTATAGCGAGGGATTTCATGCAGGAGAACAGAGAAGTAGATGAATGGAGAATCCAAACCTGGTTGAGTTGTGGAAGATCTATAGAAGATCTTTTGCCTTCAGAACTGCCTTAATTCTTAGTTGCTGCCATGTGATTGGCTGATTAACGAGCAGTTGAACTGGTGCACCTAATAAATTGGCCGGTGAGTGTATGTTATAAGCAATGAATAAATGTAAATGCAAAGCTTTTTAAAGGAAACTGGGATCAGTTTTACACATGTAAGTTATATAAAGCAGAGTATTTTTAGATTATCTTGTCGTTTAGCCTCGAAACAAACTCTAGGCATAAACAAAACAGAATAATACTGACCATTACAGGTCACTAGCACTCTCCTTGAGTTTATCAACACCCACTTGGTTTCGAAAGTGACTTCTGTTGTAGTCTTGACCTTTGTTGACCAGCCACCCACCATCTGATGCATATTGTACACTAGAGGGACGTTTACACTGACATTGATCCAATCTCTGGAGGTGAAGAACTGGCTGTTAGTAGGCGGTTCAACTCGACCGCAGTATCCAATTCATTTATCTGTATTAAAAGTGCATTTTGTCATTTTTGTCATGTTCTAACATGAATAACTTAGTAAGTAATATTTCAGGCATTTCTTCTACTTATATATTATTAATCTACTGTGGTTAGTAATATAGTTTTGAAAATGCTAGTACAGAGTGAGTTCATACTCAGCTTATTCTTGACTGACATTCGTCTCTTGTTGGCCAAACGTTCTCGAACCATAGAAGGTACAGTAAATTGCGCTGTAATTCTCCAGGTATCACAGGAAAATGCTGATACCTGTAAAGTCGCTTGTGCTTTACTGGCAGTAATTTGACAGTCGCTACATTATGAACTTAATTGCCCATTTTTGACTCAAAAGTAAGCATTATTTTTTTGTTTTGTTGAGCTGAGCAAAAGATGTCAGCACAAATTACAATGAAGTAGAGACTATGGGAGGAAAACAAAACCATATCCAGCAGTTTTTAATTATACACGGGAGAGAGAGTTAGAAGTACAGTGCTTATGCAGGAAGACATCTGTGCTACATTTTCCCTTAAAACAATCCTGCAGTGATGCAATGACTTTACCAATCAGTGATTGGCTCTTTTATTTAGAAAGCAGGGCTTATTCCGCCATATTGAGTGCTTTCTCCCATTCATACACTAAAAAATGCTGGGTTAAAAACAACCCAAGTTTGGTTAAATATGGACAAACCCTGCGATTGGGTTGTTTTAACCCAGTGGTTGGGTTCAATGTTTGTCCAACGTGCTGGGCAGTTTTATTTAACCCAACTATTGTTTAAAAGTTACTGTATGGCTGGCTTAAAATGAACCCAAAACAAGTTTTGATTGAATAAAAATCAGACACATAATTACTAGAGGCAACAATAATAATCAAAAGGTGAACATTTATTAATAAGCAATTTAATAAATGTTTATTGTTTAATTATTATTCATTAAACTTATTAATAAATGTTAATTTCCAACATACTTTGGGTTCATTTTAAGTGAGCAATACAGTAATTTTTAAACAATAGTTGAGTTAAATAAAACTACCCAGCAGGTTAGACAAACATTTAACCCAACCACTGGTTCAAAACAACCCAATTGCTGGGTTTGTCCATTTTTAACCAAACTTGGGTTGTTTTTAAGCCAGCATTCCTTTAGATTTGATGAGAAATCTGATTTTGTGAACATTTTATTTGTGGCTATTTCAAATAAATGACTAATATTAGTGATGCTGAAGTCAAATGTACAGCTGTCTAGCTGATGTATAGCATTCCCTATCGACTGTATCTCAATCTCCTTTGTAATCACTTTAACCGAGGAGGGCACTTAAATATCATTTTGGAAGAGAGAACTGAATAAATCAAAAGTGTGCTGCTTCATGTAATTGCTTTTATAGCCATCAAAGGTCACATGTCACAAGACACAATGAATATAAAGGGACAAATTGAGAGACCCATGAGGAGGATAAGTATTCAAGTCGCAGATATCTGAGGCAGAGATTTAGCGTGTAATGAATTCAGTGATGATGCCTCCTGCTGTTCCGCCACCTGTTCAGCTCTACGGCGCTTCGTGACTTTACCCACAATCCACGGCGTGCTAAACGACATGAAGAACGCCACCCTCCGTCATCAATCCATGCTGGAAACAAGCATCTGTAATCTAAAGCTTTTAGACCCGGACTGTGTGATTAAGGGAAAAACAAGGGGGGAAATAATATTTTATTGTATGTCTATGTAAAAATGATATGATCCTTGAGTCATGACAACATTTATGTTAGTTTAACTCATCGAAATAAGTTATGAAATTTTCACATTTTTTGAGTTATGCAAGATTCAATAATTTTTCAATAAGCCAGTTTAATATGATTATCTAAATATTTTATTTAAAAAAATATATAATTTCAGCTCTAAGAGGCCAAATCTCTCAAAAGTTTGTCCAGGTAATTAACATTTATATTTTACATATTTTTTTGCACATAATTTATAGCATAACCCACAATAATGTATTTATATTTATTTGTATAGCTTTGAATTTGTTCATTTGTTAAATCAAAAAAAAGTAAATTTATCAAAAATAAATGTTTGTCCTCTCACTTGTTAACATGTTGTTTGCTACATAAAACAAACATCTGTTATATATGACATACATATAAACTGAAAGACCTTTATCGTGACGTGCGCCTGCAGCAATGAACCCCATGCGGTGAAATATCATGTGAAAGTATGCGGTGACAGTGATGAAGTGAAGTTGTTGAATCGAGTCTCCATTTTGAAATACGAGACCATTAGTCGCTCAGGTTCTGGGATCTCATCCAGACGAGAGGAGACAGCGTTTCTCTCCCTTCCTCATTTTTGTGGTATATTGCCAACAGCCAGTATGATTCAATCAAATCACGTACATTCAGCAAAAGCTACTGTCATTTATTATACCGATTCATTTAGGTGAGAATTCTTTCATTGCGAATAGAAATTACTGTCTGGATGTTCATCTGACAATGGACTATTATTCAATCACTTGAGCAGCTGAAATATGGCGTTCCTTTGTGTGTGTTCAGTCGTGAGTTCATGGCTCCTGCATTTTTCCTGTTTTCTCTTAATTTATGCATGCAGTTGCAGTTGCATAAGAAATGTGTGAAAATGAAAGCTTGCATATCTCTGCTGCCAGATTGATGCTGTGTTGTCATGAACAGTGTAGAAAAACAGTCATGTCCTGTTTGTTTATAGCTTCTGTCATCCTCTCCATGACTGTGAGGTCTGAATGTGGTGCTTGTAATGTTTGTTGACATTTTTCAAGGAAACGTTTGTGACTGAAGTCACGTGATCTTCAGTGCAAGCCCTAGTGTGAGCAAATGCTTATGATTACACTCTAAAAAATGTTTGGTTAAAAACAACCCAAGTTGGGTTGAAAATGGACAAACCCAGCAATTGGGTTGTTTTATCCCAGTGGTTGGGTTAAATGTTTGCCCAACCTGCTGGGTAGTTTTATTTAACCCAACTACTGATTAAAAATGACTATATGTCTGGCTTAAAATGAATCCAAAATAGGTGAGAAATTAAAAATCAGACACATAATTACTAGAGGCAACAATGATAATCAAAAGGTGTACATTTATTAATAAGCAATTTAATAAATGTTTATTGTTTATTATTCATTATCTTATTAATAAATGCTAATTTATTAAACATATTAATAAATGTTAATTTCCAGCATATTTTGGGTTCATTTTAAGCAAGCAATACAGTAATTTTTATACAACAGTTGAGTTAAATAAAACTACCCAGCACGTTGGGCAAACATTTAACCCAACCACTGGGTTAAAACAACCCAATTGCTGGGTTTGTCCATTTTCAACCCAACTTGGGTTGTTTTTAACCCAGCATTTTTTAGAGTGTAGTAGTATCTTTTGTCTTTGATTTACTGGGTCTTTGATTATACACTATTAAATGTTTGGGGTTGGTTAGATTTTGTTTATGTTCTTTGAAAGTCTCTTCTGCTCACCAAAGCTGCATTTATTTGATCAAAAATACAGTAAAAACAGTAATATTGTTAAATATTTTTGCAATTTAAAAGAATCATCGGCATAAAGATGATACGACATACTGTGTCTTTTAAGGATTAGACCTAAGGGCAGCAAAAATAAAGAAAACAAAATAGGCCCCAAAATAGAGCCCTGAGGAACTCCACAGTCAATATGAACTACAGAGGAAGAGAATCCCCCAATCCTCACTGAAAAGGATCTTTCCTTCATGCAATGCAATGAATCCAAGGAAGGATAATTAAAATGAACTGAAATTCAAAACAAATCATAAAACAAAGCAAAGTTTGTCAAAAGGCAGTATTTAGTTTACACAACCGTTCAAAAGTTTGGGTTTGTGAGATTTTTTAATGATTTTGATCCTACAGCTCACCATGGCTACATTTATTTGATCAAAAATACAATAAAAACAGTAATATTGCGAAATATTTTTACAATTTAAAAGAATCATTGGCATAAAGATGATAGTGTGTCTTTTAAAGGCAAGACCTAAGGGCAGCAAAAATAAAGAAAACAAATAGGTCCCAAATAGAGCCCTGAGGAACTCCACAGTCAAAATGAACTACAGAGGAAGAGAATCCCCCAATCCTCACTGAAAAGGATCTTTCCTTCATGCATTTATTTGATCAAAAATACAGTAAAAATGTGAAATATTTTTACAATTTAAAATAACTGTTTTCAATTTGAATATATTTTAAAATATAATTTATTCCTGTGATCAAAGCTGAATTTTCAGCATCATTACTCCAGTCTTCAGTGTCACATGATCCTTCAGAAATCATTCTAATATGATGATTTGATGCTCAAGAAACATTTATGATTATTATCAATGTTGAAAACAGCTGAGCTGCTTCATATTTTTCTGGAAACCATGAAACATTTTATTTTTCAAGATTCTTTTTTGAATAGAAAGTTCAAAAGAACAGCATTTATTTGAAATATAAATATTTTGTAATATTATAAATGTATTTTTTGATCAATTTAATGCATCCTTGTTGAATAAAAGTATTCATTTATTTAAAAATAAATAAATAAATAAATAAATATATATATAAACTTTTGAACGGTAGTGTATATGTTTTAAATCTTGAGTTATTTTGTCCAGCCATTCAGATTGATCAAATATAAGCTCTCTTTCCAGTGCAGTGTTTACAGTCGTGGAATCTGTGAGAATCATGAGCTCGCGTCTTACTATCGCTGTGTTTGTGTTTCTGTCAGAGTGCCGTGGCCATGTACGATGGGGCGAGGGTTCCCTCCCCTGAGGACGCCACTAACGGGGTCCCGCTCCAGCCTGAGACCCCCGCGGCCACACGTCCCAAAGCTAATGAAGAGCCGGAGGAAGGAGAGGGTGTGCCGCCTGAGCCCGTCCTGGTGAAGAAGGCTCACCGTGAGATTCTGGACCATGAGAGGAAGAGGAGGGTGGAGCTGAAATGCATGGAGCTACAAGAAATGATGGAGGAACAGGGGTGAGTGAAGGGACAGATGTGTGTGTTTATGTGTTTTGGTACTTTTAGAATAAGGATTTGAATATTATAAATAATGTTTTGGGTAGATATTAGCTCTGTTCCAAACTCTAATAAGCTGTCTTGTTGTCTACTACATACAAACTGGAAAGAAACCTCATTAATGACTCACCATGTGTGTTGTTTTTATCTACTAAAACTAAAACTATTAAAGTGCCCCTATTATGCTATTTTACACACTGCATGAAAGGTAATATTCGAAAAAGCGTAATAGGGGCAACTTTAAAAACTGTTAAATGAAATAAAGCTGAAATAAGTTAAAATATAGATATCAGTTTAAAAAAAGTTTAATTTGCGAATTACCTAAAACATTCAGTCGCTCTACATTCTAAACATATGCATTTGTATTTATTTAAATATTTGTAAAATTTTGCAATATACTTAAATATTGCAAATATACTAAAATTTTGTGCTTATAATCAACAGTTTAAAGTTATTTTTTTATATTTTTGATTTGATTTGATTTTTATAGTTTTGATTTGATTACGTCATTCACAGTGAATATTTATAATTTATATTTACATAGACTTCATCTTCACTGAGCTTGTTGCAGTGAATGCAAGAAATATTGCTTATGTGAGCAGCTTTCTTTGGAACAGAGCTCATGTTTGCCATTAAAACAGAAATACAGACCCTGAAGTGTCTGATAAAAGCACATCCACTCATTTCAGCTGTTGTCGCTTCAAGTTTCCAAATATGACTACAATATTTGTGCTTTGCCCAGGAAACTTGAGATGTTTTCATGCATGAGACATCACATGAACAACAAAGACATAAAGGAGAATATTGAATCACAGTGCACTGCTGTTTTATTTAGTCTTTGCATTATTTCTGATATGTTATGTTGATGAGAAATGCAGCACTGTTGTTTCTTTATGCAGTGAGGCCTGAAACATCTAAGCAAGTGCAAGAACATAAACACTTGATTTGATGCATTATTACATTTTAAAATGTACAGTATTGCCAGTCTTTTTCTATGGTCAGTTTTCTGTGATTGTCTTGGCAGGGCGACGGTTCGAAGAGAATCCTGCTGAGTGAGTTAGGTAAAGTCAGTTAGATTGCTGACTTGTTAAACTAGCTTGCTATTAGAAAACAAATGCGCTTTAATGGCACGCTGTTGAGGGAAACTCTGAGAACTGATTCAGGGTTGTGCAAAATTTAGTATTCGTGTGAATTTGAATTGAATTGGAATTCACTTTTTTTTTTTAATTCAGCAAGGATGCATTAAATTGATCAAAAGTGACAGTTAAGATCATTTATAATGTTACAAAAGATTTGTAATTGCTGTTCTATTCATCAAAGAATCTTGAAAAATAAAATGTTTCATGGTTTCCAGAAAAATATGAAGCAGCTCAACTGTTTTCAACATTAATAATAATCATAAATGTTTCTTGATGAGCAAATCATCATATTAGAATGATTTCTGAAGGATCATGTGACACTGAAGACTGGAGTAATGATGCTGAAAATTCAGCTTTGATGACAGGAATAAATTATATTTTACAATATATTCACATAGAAAAGAGCTATTTTACATTGTAATAATATTTCACATTTTTACTATGTTTTTGATCAAATAAATGCAGTCTTGGTGAGCAGAAGAGAGTTCTTTCAAAAACATTAAAACATCTCACAATCCCAAACTTTTGAACGGTTGTGTAAAATAAATACTGCCTCTTGACAAACTTTGCTTTGACTGTTTTTAGATTTGTTTTAAATTTTAAATGATCCTTCCTTGCATTCATCGCATTGCATGAAGGAAAGATCCTTTTCAGTGAGGATTGGGGGATTCTCTTCCTCTGTAGTTCATTTTGACTGTGGAGTTCCTCAGGGCTCTATTTTGGGACCTATTTTGTTTTCTTTATTTTTGCTGCCCTTAGGTCTTGTCTTTAAAAGACACGGTGTGTCGTATCATCTTTATGCTGATGATATTCAGATTTACTTGCCTATTAAATCTGGAGGATCATCTTCTCATTCATCTTTGTTATAATATCTTGAGGAGATGAAGTGCTGGTTAGAGCAAAATCTTCTCCAGCTAAATGCGACTAAATCTGAAGTTAATATTTTTGGGTCAAATCAGGTTGACAGTGACATAAAAGTCCTCTTTGTGGTGGAAAAGGCTTTATAAATAAACTAGAATTGAGACTTGAGACAATCAAATTCGAATTGCATTTCTGAATCCTGTTTACTTCTTCACTTCAAATTCAACTCAAATTCAGTAACTGAATTGTAATTTAACAGTCATTCTCAGTGCAGTTGTGAATGATCCCCAGCCCTGCAGGAAGCAGCAAAGCAAACAGCCTCTAATTCTGCTGTATTTGTGATGTGATGGAGGATTTGCGGCATGACTGACATCTGCCCTAATCCGCACGTCCTGCAGACGTTTGCGCTCGGGCTCAGGCTTCACGCGGGGGCTTTTGAAGCAGGTCTGAGTGTCTCTAATTAAACAGCAGCTGTGTGACCTTGAGGCAGAATGAATGATGGTGATAAAGCGCTTCTGTGAGCGCACAAACACTGCCGCAGGGGAACTGGTTCAGCGCACAAAAGCTGATGAAAGATTTGCTTCAGTTCGGGATTAGAAATCTGCTAACATGCTTAAATGCTTAGTGAATGAGCTGCTGAGTAGGCCTGAATTCGTGCCTCCATTCATCAGAGAAATAGAGGAAAGCGTGTTTGGTATTTCAGCAGGTTTTGGTTGCATTCTGTGTATAAAACGGATAGTTTCATTCCTGTCATCTGATTGGTCAATCCAGTGTTCTAGTGGTGATCAAGTGTTTATCACAGCACAGCACCCATAGAGACCAACTATTCACCTTGGTTTACATGACACCAGTGGAAGGAAAACACCAATCTGTCAGTCTGATACAGAATTTAAAGTGTGAATTAAAATGTGTTATGTATTATAGTGATAGTTCATTCTGTCATCATTTTCATCAACGATAAATGTTTCAGTGTTTTATTTTCCTCTATCTTCTTTTGTGTTCTGCAGAAAAAAAAAGGAAGAAATGCCAGTTTGGTGTTTTTTAGTATTATTTATACTATTATAGTATGTATTAAAGTGTTGAATTTGCTTTTATTTTTATATTTCAATTTTTATTTTAAAATTTTCCTTTTTTTGTGATTTTGATATTTTTTTATTATTTTTTAAATATTTCTATTGAGTTTTAAAAAATTTTAACTCAAGTTTAACCTTTTCATCAAATATTTATATTTCATTTTATTTCAGCTTTATTTCTATAAAAATACAATTTTTAATAGTTTTGGTTTTAGTTGACAATAACAACATTGGTTTGGATTGACATGAGGGTTAGTAAATGAATAGAATAGAATAGAATAGAATAGAATAGAATAGAATAGAATAGAATAGAATAGAACCAATAGATGACACGTTTCCACAGTTATCAACATTGCAAATCTAGTAAAGTTTTTCATATTTTTTATTTTTAAACATTTTATAAACATTTACAACTCTATATATTGTGTATAGAATTAATGCTGTGTATAAAACGAATTAATGCTGCTGTGAGAGTGTTTCCAATACAACGGCTGAGGGAGTGATGGCAAATTTTTCAAATCTTTCTCTCTATATTTTTACCCTCTTTTGGAAAGTCGTGGAAACTCAATCACAGATTTTTTCTTTTGCTATTGGAACAAAATGTAAATACAAAAATGATATTTTCTGTCGTTTCCTGTTCACCGCTATAGAAGTTTACCCAACTATGACGACTTCTGAGAACCCTGGAAATGTGAAAAGGATCCAGTATTATGCAAAACTAAATTACGAACTGTACAATATTGCGTGTAAATTCCACACCACTAGCGCCATCCAGTGGAATTTCAACAATAATGACTGTTTTCAGACAGGTTTCCTCTCACCGTCTGTTCGTATTTGGTTACATGTGTTCTTTGCATCCTCTTATTAGTGGAAATAGACTTCCTCGTTAAGAGCTCTGAGTAATAGTTACTAGATTGATGACGATGTTGTGGAACAGGATGTTGGAGATGGAGGAGGGTGGTGGATCAGCCATCTGGCAGCACCTCTACACACACACACACACACACACACACACACACGATGAGTAATTGTGCTCTGCTTTAGGAGATGTTGGCTCTCCATATGTTCCTCCTGGTGTGAGTAGCAGCAGACGGCGTGCAGCTCTGTGAAAGTCAGACGAGATCTGCGTAGCACTTGCTGAAGATCTGGTTTTCTCGTGTTAAACATGCTTCAGCGAGTGTGCGTCCTCTGCTTATCTGTGTTTGTACAAGAGGCCTACAAATGTCAAACCCAAGGCTTTTTCTAAATGGACAGTTCAGCCAAATATAAACATTCTGTCATCATTTACTCAGTTTACATTCACCCTCATGTCATTTAAAGTCCAGAGACTTTCTTCTGTGCAACACAAATTAGAATTTGAAGAAGCTGCTGTTTTGCATACAATGACTAAATAAGCATCATAACCATAGATAATATGACCTGTGCACTATATTCCAAGTCTATTTTAGCTTTGTGTGAGAAACATTATTTGCTGAAAAACTTTCTCTTCATTTTCATTTTCATATTAAATCATGACTCATGAAGATGCATCACATCAGGTTTGACTTGATGTGTGTCGTGTGATCAAGTTTAATAATACATTTCAGGCATATATAGAAAGAATTTGTTTTCAAATACATTTTAATGTCAGTGTTCAAACAAAATAGACCATAAAATGAGAAACACATTAAGCTTCTACAAAATGAACAAGAATCTTAACTTCTAGCTCTGTTTGTTATATTTAAAAAAAAGCATCTAACATTTACATCCACAGAAGAAAGAAAGTTATACAGGTTTGGAATGACATGAGCGAGAATAAATTGACAAAATATAATTTTTTTTAAGTGAACTGTTCCTTTAAGGGCTTGTCTTTATGAATCAGACATCAGGGAGAGATTGTGGAGGATAATTGCAGGGGTTTTTCACAGAGAGCGGCAGGGGAATTAAACTGGGCGGCTGCAGTTATAATGGCGACTAGAGGCTTTTCTCTGATGCTGTGGATATAAACCAATGCGACACTCCCCTGTAAAGTCTTTAACCCCATAACCTCTCCTATACAGCCTCCCCCAACACACACACACACACACACACACACACACACACACACACACACACACACCGTCTTAAAGGGATAGTTCACCCTAAAATGAAAATTTAGTCATAATTTACTCATCCTGGTATTGTTCTAATGCTGTATGCCCTTCTTTCTTTTATGGACCACAAAAGAAGAAAAAGTATCAGAATGATCCGATGTGACACGTGTTCTTAGGGGTTACAATATGGTTTTTGCATTAAATAATACATTAAACCGAACTGCTTCTTGTTGACCAGAGATGTGTGCTGTTACTATTCTAAGCAACTGGACGTGCGATTTTTGCACCTGTCGGATGATAAAACATCCAGCAGTAGTCGGTCGTGTGGCATTTTCACCCCAGCAGGAACCAATTAGTGGTGTGTTACTGTCGGAGCGGCTCGCTGGTTAATCGCTCCACCGCCACTGGCTACGCCCGGCGACTCCATCTGCCCCCACCTCCAGGATCAGACGATCCCTGTCCAGAGAGACAGGGACGGACAGATGGAGACGAGGATGAGGCTTCATGTATAATTCACACGTTCCCCAGAGACTCAGGTCAATGGATGGACGGATACATGGATGACTCCAGTAAGGAAAGATGCAGTTCATTGTGTAACTGGATTCCCAAACTAGTCTGAGCCTCATAAATATGCATGAGATCTCCACATGGACATGTTCATTGGATCTTGGCACTTCACCTTATTGTAAACCACCAGCCAATCAGATCAACCCATGCCACCTAAATAAAGACGTATTTGATGTCAAGTCCATCATTTGCTTTTTCAGAAGTATTTTTAGAAAGCTACAATCTAAAAAATGCTGTGTTAAAAACAACCCAAGTTGGGTTGAAAATGGACAAACCCAGCGATTGGGTTAAATGTTTGCACAACCTGCTGGGTAGTTTTATTTAACTCACATATTGTTTAAAAATTACTGTATTGCTTAAAATGAACCCAAAGTATGTTGGAAATTAAAAATCAGACACATAATTAATAGAGGCAACAGTAATAATCAAGGTGAACATTTATTAATAAGCAATTTAAGAAATGTTTATTGTTTAATTATTATTCATTAAACATATTAATAAATGGTCATTTATTAAACATATCAATAATTGTTAATTTATAACATACTTTGGGTTCATTTTAAGCAATACAGTAATTTTAAACACTAGATGAGTTAAATCTGCCCAGCAAACATTTAACCCAAATTCATTCGCAACCATTCGCTGGGTTTAATAAAACAACCCAATTAGCGGCTGGGTTAAAACAACCCATTCGCTGGGTTAAAACAACCCATTCGCTGGGTCAAAACAACCCAGTAGCTGGGTCAAAACAACCCAATCGCTAGCTGGGTTAAAACAACCCATTCGCTGGGTTAAAACAACTAAATCCAAAACAATCCAATCGCTGGGATAAGACAAACCTATTCCTGGGTTAAAAACAACCTAATAGCTGAGTTAAAACAACCCAATAGCTGGGTCAAAAAAACCCAATCGCTAGCTGGGTTAAAACAACCTAATCGCTGGGTTAAAACAACTAAATCGCTGGGTCAAAACAATCCAATCGCTGGGATAAGACAACCTATTCACTGGGTTAAAACAACCTAATAGCTGAGTTAAAACAACCCAATAGCTGGGTC
This sequence comes from Culter alburnus, assembly GCA_028476615.1. NCBI lineage: Eukaryota > Metazoa > Chordata > Actinopteri > Cypriniformes > Xenocyprididae > Culter > Culter alburnus. The sequence continues at coordinate 99,437 of JAOTNS010003255.1, read as the reverse complement.
AAAAAAACCCATTGGGTAAACAACCCAATTGCTGAGTTAAAAAAACCCAATCGCTGGGTCAAACACAACCAATAGCTAGTGGATCAAAAACAAACCCAATCACTGGGTTAAAACAACCCAATCTCTGGGTTAAAACAACCCAATTTCTGGGTTAAAACAACCCAGTCTCTTATAACAACCCAATTGCTAGCTGGGTTAAAACAACCCAATAGCTTGGTCAAAACAACCCAATTGCTGGGTCAAAACAACCCAATCGCTGAGTTAAAACAACCCAATTGCTAGCTGGATCAAAACAACCCAATCGCTGGGTTAAAACAACCCAATCGCTGGGTCAAAACAACCCCAAAATTCGGTCAAAACAACCAATAGGGGTCAAAAAACCCAATCACTGAGTTAAACAACCCAATCGCTAGCTGGATCAAAACAACCCAATAGCTGGGTCAAAACAACCCAATCGCTGGGTCAAAACAATCCAATAGCTGGATCAAAACAACCCAATCGCTAGGTTAAAAAAAAACAATCGCTGGGTTAAAACAACCTATTCACTGGGTTTGTCTATTCTCAACCCAACTTGGGTTGTTTTTAACCCAGCCTTTTAAAAGTGTAGAACGTTGTTTCAGAGGTGGAGCATGTTATTTTGATGGTCTTTAGGTAGAGGAATGAATAATGAATTAAATGATTCATGAAACGTTAATTTTCTTCACTGCATTCCAAAGCATAATATCTGACTTTTACATGCTTTTCCTCGTTATTTTAAAGTAAAGAAATCTTCTCTGAGACCAGATAGTGATGCCTGATTCGTGAACAAATCTTTGAGCCAACTCTTTGCATTGAACTGGTTTACAAATCACAACTAATGATTCATTTGGGAACTGATTCAGCAGATAAAACTTGCAGCAGTGATTCAGCAATACGGACGGCGAGTCAAGTTAACAATAAACACCTCAATCGTTCTTGTTCACAATCAAATTTTGCACAATAAAACCAGTTTCTTCTCTTGCATGAATCGGCATTTTGTCTGTCAAATTAACATGACAATAGTAAAGATCAATAAGGTGCATCTCTGTTTTGGTTTCTTTTCCAAATCGAGCCGTCTCAGATCTATCCGTCTCTATGTGCTCAGCTGGCTTCATTAGGTTCACGGGGGAGTGTGTGCTATTAAACGAGGTTAATCAGTGCTATCGATTCACTGTTAAACAAAACAGACAGAAGGTGCATTAATGTCCCAAGAGTCTTTTGCTAACGATGGCGACTTTGCTCTTGTCATTATTACCTAATGGCTTAATAAGGCCTTATCCATTGTGGCCATATCCATTGTGATGTAGGAGTGTATGTATGTGTGTGTGTGTGTGTGTGTGTGTTGCAGTTGCTCTCTCCAAACATGGCTAGAGCCCCCTGCAGGTCATGTGTGGCATATGTCTATCAGGTGTGTATTGCATACTGCACAGTATCTAGTATAGTATGCAGTGTGCAACAATAAACATTTCAGTATTCTCAACAGTTGTATGTTACATGTTTTATGTTTAATTCAGCGGGTGGCATCCAGCTGTCATCTCAAATATACACTACGGTTTTGGGTCAGTAAGATTTTTTTAATGCTTTTATTCATCAAGGACACATTAAAGTGTCTGTAAATACATTTATAATGTTAAAAAGATTTCTGTTTCAAATAAATGCTGTTCTTTTGAACTTTCTTCATCAAAGAAGGCTGAAAAAAGTAGTTTCCACAAAAATATGAACTGCTTTCAACATTGATAATAATAAAAAAATGTTTCTTGAGCAGCAAATCATCATATTAGAATGATTTCTGAAGGATCATGTGACACTGAAGACTGGAGTAATGATGCTGAAAATTCAGCTTTGATCACAGGATATAAATTGTATTTTAATATATATTCACAAAGAAAACAGCTGTTTTACTTTGTAATAATATTTCAAATTTTTTTCTGTATTTTTCATCATATAAATGCAGCCTTAGTGAGCAGAAGAGACTTCTTTAAAACAATAAAAAATTTAATTATTCCAAACTTTTGACCGGTAGTGACTAATTGTCTCCAAAAGGTCAGTGAAACTGTTAGTTTTGGTGGATTTGTAAATCTCATGAGTTCAGTATAAAAACAACAGAAGTCAAAGGAAGGTCTCCACAACGACAGGAAAACAAATGTCTGTGTTCTTTCATATTCCCACCACCAAAAAAAGCATAGACATTCATTTTTATTGTGTGTGTGTGTGTGTGTGTGTGTGTGTGTGTGTGCATATGTCGGAATGGATTTGATAAAGCAGCATTATCTCCAGCCCCTCCAGCACAAGCTTTTATAGCATGAAAGTTTGGCTTCTTCACAAACACACACATCCTCTTCCTCATCCACTGCTGTGTTCAGCTGCTCTGGGCAGAAGCTGATAAAACCTGCTATTGTGATGCCATACATTACCAACTGAACTAGATGCACAATGGTTGCCCCTGGTTACACCAGTCTGCTTTAACCCGACAGCAGGTGCAGGTTTCATGTGTTAAGACCCAATCACATGACACACCTCAACACAAGCATCATGTGCTACTGTAACCTCTATGTGAAAAGCTGCTGTGTTCCAAAATCTAGTGAGCTGCCTAGTGTTCATGCTGCCTGAACATCACTGTGAAATGCACAAGAATTGCAAATGATTTTTTGGTATTTAAAAGTATATTTAGGTGTGTTAAGAACCATAGTCATGAAAGTGAGTCTCTTTAAGCAGGTAAATGACGTGACGGGTCGTTTTTTTGTCCAAAGGCCTTAATAATAATAATAAAACACCAAGATATGACATCCAAAGTATGTAAGGTAGTACAACTCGATCTCTTTTATTGGATCCAAAAAGTTTTGATTATATTTTTTGCTACATATAACGGTATTTTAAAGATTTTGAAGTGAAAGAAGTGAACACATAGGTACTAGGCAGCTCAATAGATTTCAATTTTTTAGCACAGCAAGTGTTCAAATATTATCAAGCGTACACTGTCATTTTTAGCGTGCTGACTGTCAGGTCACCTTTGCCACCCACAGATTTCTGCATCGTGACATTGAGTGAATATAAAGAGAGTTTCTCCAGTCCTTCAGGAAACTGTGTGCCGTTTGTTTCACTAGAGAAGTGAGGACATTGCATAGACTTCCATTGATTTTATATCGGGTTAATGATATTTTCTGTGGCCTAAACCATCCTTTACCCCTAAACCTACCCACACACACACAAACACACTCATGCACACACACGCACACACTACGTAATCTTGTTTCCTGATGCATTCACTCTGGAGAAAATGAGAATGGCCCGTTTAATATCCAAACGGTTGGCGGGGCTGAATGTTTCCATGCTGCATTTATTTACACATTTCCAGCACATCTCTGACAGAGACGAGATTAAAACTAGACTTGAGATCTGAGTGGTGGTCCATGCAAAAGTTTTCCTGGGTGGATACTGGCAGAGTTATGCATATATATATATATATATATATATATATATATATATATATATATATATATATGCTTCAGTGCGTGCCTGTGATATTTTTCAACTGTTTTATTGTCCATCAGGTAAAAGTCACTCCAGATATGAATGATTTCTCAAATCATGTGTTTTATTGAGGAGATTGTTGCATTTGAACTGACCGTCCTCATCTTCATCTGTAGATATTCCGAAGAAGAAATCCGGCAGAAGGTTGAAACGTTTCGGCAGATGCTGATGGAGAAAGAGGGTGTGATAACTCGAGAAGGCTTGCACCCGCGCCCACCGTGAGTCAATCACACACACGCTGATATTTGTCAGTAAATGAGCAAACGATTGATCCGCTCTGATCTTATTTTCCAGATGTAATTGAATCAAGCGTGTTTCCTGTAGAGACAGTATCGTATAACGTTTCTGTGTGACACTGTATTACTGTGATTAATGATAATACAGACCAGGACTGATAGGAACCATCCATAACAGTGAACAGATATTGCATGCTTAATATATAAATGTGCATTAAATGCAATTACTAAAACTGGAAGCACCCTAATTTATATAACCATTTAGCTAAATATTTCAATAGAAGAAGTAAAATGCAACACAGGGATTCAGATGGATCATCTTTTCTTTCTGATTCATTTGCACTGCATGAACTGTCTGAACGAACTGATTCACTAAAATGAATCTGACTTCCCAACACTACCTGAGTGAGGACAGTTTGTGCATGCATTCAATCTCTGGGAAGTTCCTACTAGTTTAGAAGTCAAAATTACAATATGATCAAGTGTTCAAGTGATAAAGTACGTTTGGACAGAATAAAATGAACGCATACAGAAATTTCATATTTCTTTCACTGAATACTGAAAGCATTTTTAGCTCTGGTGAATCAAAATAATGCACATTCGATGCATATTTTATAATCTTATGCTGCCATAGAGAATAAACTAACATAATAAGAAGTATTTTCGGGCATAACCTTGGCTTACATGTGAAGTCATATAATTTATGTTTAAAAATAAAACATGCTGCATGCGTGTTTGTTTCATAAACATAGCCAGCCGTACACATATAAATTTCTTAGCTTGTGGGTGCAGGTCCTTTATCAGGTGCAGGAGAGGATCATGATTTAACACTCTCTACAGATCACAGATGACCCTGTGTTAATGCCTTAGCACGGCCTAGAGGAAACCTCTGTGACCGTACATCACCTCCTTCACCCAGAGACTCCAATCTAATAAAAATGCCTTTTCATCCTCCTGCTCTTGCTGTTCTATCCACAAGAACTCAGAGCCTGAGCCATTATAGATCCATCAACAGAACATTTCTGCCCTTTCCTAGAAACCTTCTGTTCCATCCCTTATATTGTCATTTAACCCTTCCATTTCATCACAGAACCCTTACGTTGACATTTAAAGGGTTAGTTCACCCTCATGATGTTCCACACCTGTAAGACCTTCATTCATCTTCAGAACACAAATTAAGATATTTTTGATAAAATCTGATGGTTTAGTGAGGCTTCCATTGACAGCAAGATAATTAACACTAAAGAAAGCTACTAAAGACAGTTCATGTGACTACAGTGGTACAACCTTAATGTTATGAAGCGACAAGAATACTTTTTGTGTGCCAAATAACAGCTTTATTCAACAATATCTAGTGATGGACGATTTCAAAACACTGCTTCATGAAGCTTCGAAGCTTTATGAATCTTTTGTTTCGAATCAGTGGTTCGGAGTGCGTATCAAATTGCAAAAGTCACGTGAACCATTGAAATTTCAAAATGATTTTGTTATGATGTAACGAAGCCTCGTTTACTGAAATCACGTGACTTTGGCAGTTTGATACTCGCTCCGAACCACTGATTCAAAACAAAAGATTCGTAAAGCTTCGAAGCTTCATGAAGCAGTGTTTTGAAATCGTCCATCACTAGATATTGTTGAGTCTTATTTTATTTTTTTTTTTGGCACACAAAAAGTATTCTCGTCGCTTCATAACATTAACTTTGAACCACTGTAGTCACATGAACTGTTTTAAATATGTTTTAGTACATTCTGGGCATTGAAAGTGTTAATTATCTTGCTGTCATTGCAGGTTCACACTTGTCATGTTTGGTTCGATTAAAACGACCCTGGTGCGATTGCTCGGTTAGTGCGGTTCATTTGAACATATGTGAACGCTGCCATCCGAACCCTGGTGCACACCAAACAAGCGGACCGAGACCGCTGAAAAGATGGGTCTCGCTTCCAAACGAACTCTGGTGCGGTTCGAATGATATATGAACGCAACACGGACCAAAGACATGTAACCGAACCAAAAACAGGAAGACGAGACCCTAAAATGGAAAAGAATCCTCACGCATGTCGGTTTTTCTTGTCATAGACGCGAGTTTGCCCATGACAGGCATCAGACGCGCGTCTCCACGCAGCAAATCATTTGTGTGTATGACAGATGGATTCCCGCCACTGTTTTGACTACTTTACACATTTTATAAGCTCTTCACAAGTTTCCAGCTGGCCAAAATACCATCACATGCAGGCTACGCACACACAACGAGCGCATTTACCTCAGAAAACAGCATTGTTTTGGATGTTCGGTAAGTTCCGTCTCAAAATAGGCAATACGTCATAAAATCCGACCAATCACGTTGTGAATGTATCCCTATGCCTTAAGGTTCAGTATCTTTTGGTTCGGTGATAAAATTGCCAATCTGAACGCTAATCGGGACCAGGACTAAATGTTTTTTTTTCTTCTTTGGGCCAGACCAAATTAACCAAATGAACCGAACTACAAGTGTGAACGCACCCTGAGATATTCGGATTTTATCAAAAATATCTTAATTTGTGTTCTGAAGATGAATGAAGGTCTTACAGGTGTGGAACGACATGAGGGTGAGCAATTAATGACAGAATTTTCATTTTGGGTGAACTAACCCTTTGACCCTTCTGTTCTGTCATAGGACCCTTACAGTATGTGGTCATTTAACCCATCTGTTCCATCATAGGACCTACTATTTTGACATTTAACCCTTCTGTGCCACACAGGACCCTTATATTCTGTAATAAAATCTTCTTTTCTCATAATGTTCTGCTATCAGTTCTGAAAGAGTTCTCAAAGTGGATGTGTGACATTCTTTCATGTTCAGTATAATGTGCACTAATGGGATTAGAGTGGTCATTTATTTATCATTATTCACTGTATTTATGATGTGTGACAGATAAAGTAATGTCTCTGAAGAAAGCTATGATCATATGTTCGCACAAAGTCAAGAAAAATTCATTTAAATATGCACTGAATTATTAGAGACTTACAGAGGTAACATTACAGCATAGTATCTCTGTGGACATAGCGCACACACACACAGACACACACACACTATTCTGTCTGTTTACACTTTTGCAGAAGCAGGATGGTGACATTTACCACTGATCATTACAGCTTTAGATCAGATCACTTTTAGGAGAAATGCTAATTCACACATGTCTTACGAAGGATAATGAGGATAGGTAAAGACTTTATAAGGAAGGAAAGAGATTATAAAAAGTCAGTGTGACAGAAAAAAAAGTTCTCTGTTACTATCTTGCCAGGAATTTTGACACACTCATTATCACATTGTATTATCACCTTTATTCTGGCTCTGAGAAATAATCATTTTATATTTGTTTTGAAACTATTGGTAGGGGTAAATAAATAGATGTTAATGTCATCCAGAGGAAAACGTTATTGCTCAGAGGTTGCTCTGTCATTGCTTAACTTTGTCTCAGATGTTTAGTAAATCTCTTAAGAAAGATAAAAATGATTTAAGACTTGAAGTGCATTAGAATGTAGAGTTATAAATTTCATGCTTTCAAATCTGAGCACAGTTTGAGACTCGGTTTGAGACTACAGGAGACAAATGAGATCATGGAGTATTTTCACAGGAGAAACATCTGAGAAACATGCAGGAGACAGCAAGAATGGTCCAGAATAGCTTATTTCTGCATTTTTGACCAATGCAGTTCATGACCTTTGACCTTTATGCATGCACAGGGTCAGGCTGCTTCCTCACGAGGATGAAGATCATGTGGAAAACGCTCCGTACATTGACGGCTATGAGGAACACTACAACTGGGATGGAGAATATTACGAGCAAGAGACAACTGCCTACGATGACTCCAGGTAAAAAGCAGAGAGAGAATCACGTACACACACACACACAGAAATTCTTGTTGAGGTTATTATTGTATTAAGCATTATTGATCCTTTACTAAACTCAACTCTTCTTGGTTACAGTTGCTAGCTTTTTACAGAACAACTCTTAGATGCATGTGAACATGTTCATATTTAGTACAAGATGCTCCTAAAGTGAAACTGATGGATTAAATATGATTATTACTATTAAAAATATGAACAAATAATAATAAAAAATTCTTAATTTTCCTCAATAAAAACCTTTATGCATTATAATGCAATAACTAGATTACAGATAGACTAGATGTACAGTGCCTATAGAAGATTTCACTGTTAATAGTGCATGGTACTGCAAATAATTCACCATGATTAGGAAAGTGCTTTCAAAAGGCCTCCGGGATAAAGTTGTAGAAAGGCACAAGTTAGGAGAAGGGCACAAAAACATTTCAAAGGCTTTAGCTATCCCTCTGAGTACTGTTCAGAGCATCATTAAGAAGTGGAAAGCGTATCACACCTACAAACACATCAACTAGATCAGGTCATCTGTCAAAACTGGATGACCGAGCCAGGAGGACATCAGAGAAACTACCAAGAGGCCAAAGGCAACTTTGAAGGACTTACAAGGCTTTATGGCTGTGACTGGTCAGTCTGTACATGTGACAACTATCTCACAAGCTTCACACAAAGCTGGCCTGTATGGCAGGGTAGCAAGAAAGAAGCCTTTCCTGAAGAAGTGCCACACTCAGTCTTGTTTGCGCTATGCAAAAACACTCCTGGAAGACTCTGATGACATCTGGCAAAAGTTGCTACGGTCTGATGAGACCAACATTGACCTTTTTGGGCTGAACTCCAAGCGCTATGTTTGGTGAAAAGAAAACACAGCGCACCCCGTAAAACACACCAATACTTACTCATGGTGGTGGCAGCATTATGTTATGGGGGTGTTTCTCTTCAGTGGGGACTGGGCGATTGGTCAGGATTGAAGGGAAAATGGATGCTGCCATGTACATCCAAATTCTTGAGGAAAACCTGCGTCTCTCTGCTAAGCTGAAGATGGGCAGGTCATTCTTCTTCCAACACAACAATGATCCTAAACATACCTCCAAAAGAACAATGCAATGGTTTAAGGATAGGAAGGTGAATGTCCTCGAGTGGCCAAGTCTGAGCCCCGACTTAAATCCCATAGAAAATCTGTGGATGGACTTGACAAATATTCCCCAATCTAGGTGTGCAAAGCTAGTACAGACATATCCAAAGAGATTATTGCCTGTAATTGAAGCAAAAAGTGACTCTATGAACTGTTAAATCTGTTGCCTTTTTCTTTCTTTTTTGTGTAAGCAAAATTTGTAAATAAATCTGGAAAAGTTTTTTTTTTTTTTTAATCAAATGGGTTTTTATTTCAGGCTGTACAACAAATAAAGTAAAAAGGGGTATGATGATTTTCTATAGGCACTGTACCTACTTTTCCAAAAAGATGTAAAAATGTTACAGAATTAATTACTTATATAAAGAGTAACCTAATGGAAAACATTAATCACATTTCCCAGCACTGTATAGCCTGCACTGCATTTCCCCCCCTCTACTCCATTTCTTGTCTTCAAGATCCAAAAGGAAATCCAGTAGTTCGCCTTCCCCTCGGCCAAAGAAGAGGAAAAAGAAGAAGGCAAGAAGACACAGTCGGTCAGTTTGCTTTCTGTGGCTTACTGAAATATTGTACAGCAAAGTCAGTTCACCCGGCAGCCAATATACTGTGCATATGTAACGGAGCTCAGCTAGTAAGAGTAAATACTACGCAAATGTTCTGTATGCATATGTAACCTCTACTTTCCCCGCTCTGTGCGGGACTCGAACCCGGGTCCACCGGCATGGGAGTCAGGCGCTCTAACAAGGAGGCTAAGTCTCTTGCGCGCCCCTTGAGATCAGGGGAGTGAGGTTTACACGCACAGCTCATACCAGCCTATGTCCGTTACACTCACTCCCATCCGGGTCACGGCACCAATATAACCCCTTCTGTTCGAACCACCCGCTCTAAGCGGGACTCGAACCTGGGAATACTGTACCCAATGATGCAACTTTAAAATCAGCTTCTACTGTGATCTCTTACATGACTCATTTTGAGCTAAAAGTTGCAATGTAATACTTGGGAGTTAAGCCGTGTTTCCACCGAAATGGACCTTTCCCCCGCCAGACCTGTTGCTGTCTGCGCTTCCATCACAGTCTAAAGTACCATGAAGATTAGGCAAATTAGTCCAGTGATGTAGGACTGTGTGTGACTTTCCAGTTCCCACTGGATTTCGTCCTCCACATATATGATTAATAAAGCCTGAACCCCCCATCATCAGCCCATCGGCTGTATTTTTTAAACTCCGTTGTTGATTCGAATAGCAAACAACTCTTACTGCAGTCACCACAACAGACTTTTAAAAATGGTGGTTGAAATAAAATGCTGCGTGGAGTCAACCAATCAAAATGCTGTGTGAACTCAACCAATCAGCATGTTTAGTGCCCAAGTCCCACCCCTGAAAGTTCCTGAACTTTGAAAAAGTACTACCTCGTGAACAGGGACTTTCTGAGGGGGAATTTTTTGCCCGAAACTTCATTTAGACCCTGGTCCCTGCAGTCGAAACACACCGAGTACCACCCCAAAGTCCCTAGTTCCTGGGGAAAGCTCCTGAAGTGGAAATGCGGCTTTAGTGATTTGAACAAACCTTTAACTCTAAGCAGTAGTTCTAGTAATGCTTGACGTACTGTAGCAAAAACGCTAAAATGCAAGAGTAAAAAAGGTCAAGAAGATATAAAATAAATGTAATTATTTTTTGCCAATGAGCCATTTTCTATTTTATTTCTATTCATTTCTATTCTAAAATGGAACAACATGATGGTATGTGCTTGAGTGATATTTCATTCATCAGTATTCTTGTTGTCTTTGTGTCACCCACAGAGCTGACAGTCCTTCTCCCACCCGCAGAGACAAGAGGAAGAAAAGCGGAAAGAAACACAAAAGAGACAGGTGAGTGTGTGTGTGTGTGTGTGTGTGTGTGTGTGCGCGTGTGTTGATTATTCATTCACACCATTCACACCATCAGGTGTACATCATTCAACGATCAATTAACACTGATCTTCCTGCCAATAATCTGAGTCATTGCCTTTAGGGAACGTTCAGAATAGCACACTCCTACAAGGAATGTAGTATGTATACTATGTGCAGTATGCAAATTTTCCATATTCATACCATACAAATACCAATACTACATTAGCCAAAATATTTTTTTATACAGTATATACTGTGTACTTTAGATGGTACTTTTATTATATTCAGAACACAGCCTCAAGATTTTATTTTTGACAGAATAAAAAGGTTCTTTGAAGAGCATCTTGGGCAGACTTAAACTGTTCTTGTTAATATTTTATTATCAGCATTTGTATTTTGGCCAGAAACATCAAGGACTAGAGAAACTAAACTCAAACTCCAAAAATAGCGTGCTTTACACAAATACCTTTCCACATTCATAAAATGTTCATGATATCATGTCAGAAACATCTATAGTATTTTGTGCCTTTGAAGCCTTAAAAATGTCCTAATTATTATTTTTTTTTTAATTAAATGTGTCAGCATTTTAGATGCTCTGGTTTCTGTCTGTCTTTTTATTATTACGCTTCATCCCTGATTTCACCTTCACCGCATCTCGAGGAAAACAGTAATCATTTCCCAAAATGATTCCCTTGTGCTTCCTGTCTGTCCGTCTGTATCTGTGTATCACTATGCAGGTTTCTTCTGAGTTTCCTCTTGTCATGACCTCTACACTATTAAAATTCATAAGGTGGATTTTCACATAGCAGTTTATTTTGATCATGCTATATGATTCTCTGTGTAGTGGTCTTGAGAGAGAGATCCTGTAGCTTGACTGGTAGATCACAGCAACAGCAATGCCAAGGTCATGTGTTCATTCCAGGAAGCACACTGATAAAATGTAAAGCTGGTATGTCATGTCAGTCACTGTGGATAAAAGTATCTGGTGAATGAATAATTTATATTCTGAATTTCCAGCCCACAGACTGATATAGTTTCTGATATAGTGTTTATTCAGTTTTACCTTTATGCAATTTTTGTTGGATTGTGGATCATGCCTGTAAATATAAACACCAAATATAAAAAACAACAAAATTTATATATATATATATATGTATGTATGTATACACACACTGATCAGGCATAATATTATGAGCACTGACAGCTGAAGTGAATAACACTGATCGTCTCTTCATCACGGCACCTGTTAGTGGGTGGATATATTAGGCAGCAAGTGAACATTTTGTCCTCAAAGTTGATGTGTTTGAAGCAGGAAAAATGGGCAAGCGTAAGGATTTGAGCCAGTTTGACAAGGGCCAAATTGTGATTGCTAGACGACTGGGTCAGAGCATCTCCAAAACTGCAGCTCTTGTGGGGTGTTCCCGGTCTGCAGTGGTCAGTATCTATCAAAAGTGCTCCAAGGAAGGAACAGTGGTGAACTAGCAACTATGCAACTAGCAACCAAGGCTCATTGATGCACGTGGGGAGTGAAGGCTGGCCTGTGTGGTCCGATCCAACAGATGAACTACTGTAGCTCAAATTGCTCAAGAAGTTAATGCTGGTTCTGATAGAAAGGTGTCAGAATACACAGTGCATCACAGTTTGTTGCGTATGGGGATGCATAGCTGCAGACCAGTCAGGGTGCCCATGCTGACCCCTGTCCACCGCCGAAAGAGCCAACAGTGGACACGTGAGCATCAGAACTGGACCACGAGCAATGGAAGAAGAAGTGTGCCTGGTCTGATGAATCATGTGGTATGGCCGGTGCGTGTGCATCGCTTACCTGGGGAACACATGACACCAGGATGCACTGTGGGAAGAAGTCAAGCCGGCGGAGGCAGTGTGATGCTTTGGGCAATGTTCTGCTGGGAAACCTTGGGTACTGCCATCCATGTGGATGTTACTTTGACATGTACCACCTACCTCATGTAAAAGTATTCCCTGGTGGTTGTGGACTCTTTCAGCAGGATAATGCACCCTGCCACAAAGCAAAAATGATTCTGGAATGGTTTGAGGAGCACAACAACGAGTTTGAGGTGTTGACTTGGCCTCCAAATTCCCCAGATCTCAATCCAATCAAGCATCTGTGGGATGTGCTGAACAAACAAGTCCGATCCATGGAGGCTCCACTTCGCAACTTACAGGACTTAAAGGATCTGCTGCTAACATCTTGGTGCAGATACCACAGCACACCTTCAGGGGTCTAGTGGAGTCCATGCCTCGACAGGTCAGGGCTGTTTTGGCAGCAAAAGGGGACTAACACAATATTAGGAAGGTGGTCATAATGTTATGCCTGATTGGTGTGTGTGTGTATATATATATATATATATATATATACACACACACACACATACATACACAGTGCTTAACAAATTTATTAGAGCACCACCCACTGTAAGGTTTGTTCCACAGCTGCCCTAAACTAACAGTATTGGTGATTACCAAATTATAATTTTTTTTCCTGTAATGGTTAATCCACCAGTATGTGTGTAAGCTCTTTAGTCACAGTATTGTTTCTAATGCTACTATATAGTTATTGTTGGGATTTAATGGCTTCAAATATGGGATTGTTGGGATATTGTTGGGATTTAATGGGGAACAACTAGAAAATATTTGGAAGTCAATAACAACAGAGACTGTGGAAAAGTACAAATAAACAATGCCAGCAAGATAATCCAGAAAATCAACAGAGTCCAAAACACAGCCAAACAGGCAGAAATTCAAACCATGAAACCAAAAACCAGAAGAGCGCTCAGAATTGCTGCAGCAACACATACAAGACTTCGCAGAGAATGACAGATAACCAGGCTTGCTAAACAGGCTAATGAGACACAGCTGTCAACAATCATGGATGATTAGACCAGGCAGAGAGTTATGGGTAATGAAGTCCTTAATAGAGTGGCAATAGTCTGGAGTGCCCTCTGGTGGCAATCAAGGGCACTCCAGCTGGAGATCGTAACAGTTATTTGCCTAATAAATGACAATAAAATTTTTAGTTTTAAAGGTGCCCTAGAATTTAAAATTGAATTTACCTCGGCATAGTTAAATAATTAGAGTTCTGTTCATGGAAATGACATACAGGAGTCTCAAACTCCATTGTTTCCTCCTTCTTATGTAAAATTGATTTGTGCAAAAGACCTCTGAAGAACAGGCGAATCTCAACATAACACTGACTGTGACGCAACAGTCGGGATCATTAATATGTACGCCCCCAATATTTGCATATGCCAGCCCATGTTCAAGGCATTAGACAAGGGCAGCCAGTATTAACGTCTGGATGTGCAGCTGAATCATCAGACTAGGTAAGCAAGCAAAGACAATAGCGAAAAATGGCAGATGGAGCAATAATAACTGACATGATCCATGATACATGATATTTTTAGTGATATTTGTAAACTGTCTTTCTAAATGTTTCGTTAGCATGTTGCTAATGTACTGTTAAATGTGGTTAAAGTTACCATCGTTTATTACTGTATTCACGGAGACAAGAGCTGTCGCTATTTTCATTTTAAACACTTGCAGTCTGTATAATTCATAAACACAACTTCATTCTTTATAAATCTCTCCAACAGTGTATCATTAGCCGTTAGCCACAGAGCATACTATCAAACTCATTCAGAATCAAATGTAAACATCCAAATAAATACTATACTCACATGATCTGATATGCTGCATGATGAACACTTTGTAAAGATCCATTTTGAGGGTTATATTAGCTGTGTGAACTTTGTTTATGCAATGTATTATAGAGTCGCAAGCTTGGGGGCGGGGAGCGCGAGCATTTAAAGGGGAAGCGTGCTGAATCGATGCATATTTAATTATGCCCCAAAATAGGCAGTTAAAAAAACTGAATTAAAAAAAATATATGGGGTATTTTAAGCTGAAACTTCACAGACACATTCAGGGGACACCTTAGACTTATATTACATCTTGTGAAAAAGCATTCTAGGGCACCTTTAAACTAGTTTCTGACAGATTCCTATATATATAATTAGATCATGTGATCATACTGTGATCACACACTTTATGTATCTACTGACATGCTGCATATTCCGCAAGTCCATGTAAACTTCTGTAAAGGACAGATCATTTGTATTTATCTCCTGTTACCCTGACGGCTTTACTGCCCTTCTGTGCTTTTCCCATATCAGAAGAGCATGACAGGACTGACAGATGCTTGTCAGTTCTGTCAGATTTATATAATAGTATACACACTAGGAAAACATGGTGGATTCTTGTGTAGATGTCTTATCACAGTAGCTTCAGTACTGTCAGACTGCGTACAAGGGTAAAGGTGTGATAGAGAGCATAGAAATAAAATCAAGTATTTCTCCTTTCAGTATGAATTGAGCAAAATCATTTAAAGGTGAAACCGTGGTTTATATGGTGTGTTAAATCACCCAAATGAACCCTAAATCTTGCAAATATAAGGCATAAGCTGTTAAAACAGATGCACTACAAAATCCACTGATGTAAACAGCTGATGATCACAATCTAATATCTAATCCCTCTGTCTCAGGTCCACATCTGGCTCAAGGAGGAAGAGGAGACACAGGTAAACACTCAGCTAATATGAGATGCTTTAGAATAGATATTATGATTTGGAAACTGTTTTGGACTCTTATTAGTCTTCCAGAGCCGACATCCACTTAGAGCCGTCTATTGACATGTGAAGTAACCAGCCACAGTTCATTTTGCTTATATGTGCTGTTTGATGAATCGATGATACAATTGGTAGGCTGGCCTATAAAACACTCATTCAATACGATATTAGTCTGTCAGTCTCTTTGAAAAGATGTTCAGACAGCACTGAGGAAAATAGCAGAAATGTAATAAGTATTGATCATTTCACAGACATAACTCAGAAAACAAGGCAGAATATACAGTTTTGCTCATGGAAACCTAGTTTACTCTCTACTAAGTGTCTCTCAAACAACATATTCAGTACCAATAACCTGGTAAACATTGTGTCATCCAATGATTATTTCTTTCAAGTGCTCACTGGTGCAGCTGGTACCTTGTATCACAACTATAGCCTGTTTTCTTGCATCAGACTGATATAAACCCTTCGATCACACTTGAATTTAAGGCTTTTATACTCCTCTCCTGTATTCAGTTCATGTTTGTTTTCTCCTTTCAGATCTGGTAGCCCCAAAATCAAACACAAAGACAAGAACAAACAGAAGAAGAGGTGAGTGATGTTTGTTCTGCTGTTTACTTTTCTAAAAAGATCAAATGTTTAGTATTACGATGCCTCAATCTGACCATGAAAATCCAATGATTACAGAGTTTTATCAATTAATTTTATTACTTTTCTAATCAATCAGAGTTGTAATTTTTGAATTGGGATAGTAAGCAGGCACCTTGCAACCATCTAGAATACTTTAGCAACTGCCTAGCACTGACAACCATTCTAAACATTTTAGCGACTGCATAGCAACACCCTGGCAACCAGCTACAACACCCTAGTAACCATCTAGAACACCCATAGCAACCACTTAGCAATGCACTGACACCCAGTTGAAATGTTTTAGCAAATGCATAGCAACACCCTGGCAACCATCCATCACATCCTGGTAACTATCTAGACCATCCTAGCAACCAACTAGCAATGCCCTGATAACCACTCAGAACATTTTAGCTACATCATAGCAACATCCTGGCAACCACCTACAACACCCTAGAAACCACCTAAAACAACGTAGGAACCACTTTGCAATGCACTGACAACCAGTTGAAATATTTCAACAAATCCATAGCAACACCCAGTCAAAACATTTTAGCAAATGCATAGCAACACCCTGGCCACCACCCACAGCACCCTAGTAGCCTTCTAGAATACCCATAGCAACCACCTAGAAATGCACTGACAACCAGTCGAAACATGGCAACACCCTAGCAACCACTCACAACACCCTAGTAACCATCTAGAACACCCATAGCAACCATTAAGCAATGCACTGACACCCAGTCAAAACAGTTTAGCAACTGCATGGCAACACCCTGGCAACCACCCACAACACCCTAGTAACCATCTAGATAGAACACCCTAGCAACCACCTAGCAATGCTCTGAAAACAAGTCAAATCATTTTTGCAACTGCATAGCAACACCCTGACAACTACCCACAACACCCTAGTAATCATCTAGAACATCCTAGCAACCACCTAACAATGCACTGTCAACCAGTCAAAGCATTTTAGCAACTGCATAGAAACACCCTGGCAACCACCCACAACACCCTAGTAACCATCTAGATAGAACACCCTGGCAACCACCTAGCAAAGCTCTGACAACAAGTCAAAACTTTTTAGTAACTGCATAGAAACACCCTGACAACCACCCACAACACCCTAGTAACCATCTAGAACACCCTAGCAACCAACTAGCATTGCACTGACAACCAGTCGAAACATTTTAGCAACTGCATAGCAACACCCTGGCAACCACCCATAACGCTCAACACGCATTTACAATTTCATGTAAGCCATATGCATGGACTGTTTATGAAAGCATTACTGTGAGAGTGTATGAAGCGCTGTGGCTGGAGTGTGTGAGTGTGTGATGTGTGTTTGTGTGTTTCCCGCAGGTGTTCAGTCGAATCTCCCAGCAGGAGTTCTCAGCACAGAGGCAGCTGCTGTAGTTCCCGCAGTGGCTCCGTCTCCTCCACCGCCAGCCTCTCCAAATCACCCAGCAGGTGCCTCTTATCTCCATTTCACAGCCCCTCCAACACATCTCCCCTAACAAACATTTACCAGGGTGAACATAGTTTCTGCCAAAAGTACCATAGTTACTACAATAAGACTGTGGTAATGTGGTATTAGTCAGCTCTTTCATCACAGAAAGAGAATGAATCAAAATGACAGAAAAGCTGCTTATAATGTTGGAAGTGCTCTCTTCCAGCCCTAAACTCAATCTGTCTTCACTCTGACCTCTCAGATCAAATGCAAAGTGCAAGAACGACAGGCACAAACAGGAAGGAAGTCACACCGCCCACAGCCCACCGCTGTCCCCCAGCGCTGACCAGCCAATCACGTGGCAGAACGGGAACCACAGCGTCCGTGTCCGCAACGGCAAAGACTCTGGAGCCAATCACACGGAGGCGAATAAAGCGAACGATGTATGTAGTCTCCTCTACTTTACCTCCATCTGTTTTCGGCCGTTAGACAAATAATCCCACACACACACACACACACCTCGTCCACCTGATTCAGTCATATCTGTGTGAGCTGACTCTATATATCTCTTTTCCCTCTTTGGGTCCATTTTGTGAGTTTTTCTGTTCTCAAGCCATTTCTGTGTTTGTTGGGAAGGGTTTTTGTTTTGTCGAGGCAGATGTCCATCACTGTAATAATGTCATGCTTTATTTCACGTACGAGCCATGTTGACTTTTTCAGTTCTAGAAAGAGAATGAATGGAAATGTTGAGGGTCGACAGGATCTTTTTGAAAACTAAACACTGTGCAACATGTGGGTTTTCATGGGCCGCCCAGCTCCATCCGCCACCCCAGACACAATATTAACGTTGGGGCATCTTTCGACATGCTATTGATTTACATAAGCATCTATCGCCAATTACTCGATGGCTGGTGTTGGATAACATCCCATGAGAAAGACATTTATGAAAGCACGTTGATCAGATATTTTGGTGACACTTTACATTAAGGTTTCATTTGTCAACATTAGGGGCTTTTGCATCAGAGGAAACTTTTCATAGTTCCTATACTAAGTACTCCACAACGTTTTAGTTAGAATGCCATTTGCAGACTAAATTAGCTCCTACTTCAGAGTAGGTCCCATGCAACAGTCCCGTTCTGGAGTATTTTTTCTATTAATTTACTCCACAGGGAAATTGGGTTAAAAACAGCCCACAATTTGGGTTGAAAATGGACAAACGTGGTTGGGTTAAATGTTTGACCAAACTTGCTGGGTAGTTTTATTTAACTCAACCATTGTTTAAAATGACTGTATTGCTTGCTTAAAATGAACCCAAAGAAATGAACATTTATAATATGTTTAATGACATTTCTTAATTGCTTATTAATAAATGTTCACCTTTTGATATTATTGTTTCCTCTAGTAATTATGTGTCTGATTTTTAATTTCCAACCTATTTTGGGATCATTTTAAACCAGACATATAATTTTTAAACGATAGTTGAGTTAAATAAAACTGACCAGCACGGTGGGCAAACATTTAACCCAAATGCTGGGATTGTTCATTTTTAACCCAACTTGGGTTGTTTTTAACCCAGCATTTTAGAGTGAAGGTTGTTAATCAATGCTATTTGCTAAAATAATCGTGTTTAACAGTGCAATTTGTGGTGAAAAACTACATTACCCATGATGCTGTGACAAAACGTGCCAAAAGAGCTCTTTAGCTCCGCCCACTCCATTCTCACTACGCTCTAAATACTTAAATATTTGTATATGCATGCATATTTTTTCAGTGAACTTAAAATAAGTTGTTTTTATACATATAATCAACATTTGTTAATGAATAGTTTTACATTTCTCCGTTGTTTTTAATTCAGTTATGCTGTTTGCAATGCTTTATGGGATTGTAGTTCTTTCCCTCACTAAAGCTGTTAAGTTCACAGTCTTGTAGCTTTATCTTTTTGTCAGATCGTAAAGTAATGAAGATGGAGAATGTGAGTGGCTAAGCCATTCTCAGCGCCGTCAAAATAAAAGTCCCGCAAAACAACCAGAGCAGCAGGACGTAAGTGATGGCGGTGCAACCAAGAAGACTACCCGCTGCGAAAGCCCCTGTTAGTTAACTAAATTAGTAGAACTAACAATAAACAATACTTCCACAACATTTATTGAATTCACAGTAGTTCATGCTAATTTCAATATTTATTAATTCATTCTTAAACTCAATTTTTGAAGCATTAGTTAATGCACTGCATTGTAAAAAAAAAAATATTTTTCGGAGTTGTAAATAAAACAAAGATTATTGGAATAAATGTTACAAGTTTCAGTCTACTATTTCTACTTGAAACTTTCACGTTTAATTCGACGTGTTACTTGCCATTTCTTTGTAATTTTGGGTGAAATTTACTAGCATTTCTGAGTGAAAACAGATTTTGTTCAGTGTGTGTACTGAACTAACATGAACAAACAATAAATATAACATCAACAAAGATGATTTAAAATATAATATTGTTCATTTTTAGTTCATGTTAACTAATGCATTAACTAAACACATTTGATCTTATTGTAAAGTGTTACCGATATTTTTTAATATTTAAATCTGAGCTACAGGTATAAAACACATATTTGTTTGTAGGTTTTTCTTATCTTGTAGTTTTTATTGTATCCCACAAAATTTCAAAGCAATATATTCAAGGACATCGAGGGGGGAATTCACTAAGATAAGATCTTTTATATAGTAATTGCACCAGATTAATTGCATTTGTGCTGAAAAGAATGACAACAACTTCATTTAAATATGCATGACATATTTTGTATCATTATCAAATCCGGCCACAAGGCATTATTTATTTAGCTAAACTTTGACCCGTGTTTGAGGAATTGCTGCGGTCACACTTATCTGGGACGGTTTGCATGCAGTTTTTCAGAAGTTCTCATGCTCTTTTTCTCTTTCATTTGCTCAATTCATCCCTCTGTTTTGTTGATTTCTTGTCCTCTGTGAATTCACATGATCTCTTCCCACGAATAAATGCCCAAACTTTTCTGTCTTGTTTGTGTAAAAAGCACTCATATGATTTGGAACTGGACCGAGTAGATTAAATGGGTATGTCTTTTCTTGTCAATACAGTTGAAACTCTCATTTTCTGCTCAGTTTTACCGTAGCCACCCTTTTCCAGATGTGTATCAGGTGTTCAAAGAGCCGATGATCTGTGACCCTGCAATAAGATTGTCCCTGTAATGATCATATTCTTTAATGTAAGGTGAAGAATTATCAATCATAAACTGATGGTTTTCATTGACCAATCCCTCAGACGCTTTTAGCCAATCAGCTGTCATTCCTGGTTCTGCTGAGAGGATGAATGAGTCTGAATGGTACAATCACAGATAAGAAATCTGTGGATGCTGCGTTTGGCTGATCCGGATACATCATCAGCACCACCATCTTGGAAAGGTCAATGGGATTATAGGAACATTGAGACTGTCCTCCTCCAAAAGCACCTTTTCAAGCACCTTATACGACCTATATTTTGTTTTAACGTTCATGCGCCTCTAGCTGGCGTAAAAATAATGTTGTGTTACGTCTGCATTATGAAATGATGTATGACCATCTTACAATTCAAAATGCGTGTTCATTTAAATGCAATGTGTGGACTTTTTACACTGCCCCTTACCCACCATTTGTCCTTTTCCATTTAGCAAAACTCATTTTTTATTAACGACTACACCCACCCCAACCCTAAACCTACCTTTAGTGATTTATAGTGCATATACACTTGATAAGCACATGCATTCGCTGGGATCGAACCCACGATTGCATGATCGCATATTGTTGTATATTACAATGCTCTACCAATTGAGCTATGCAAACCCGAAACATGACGCAGATAAAAGGGTCCAATGCATTAAAATGGGTTGTTGTTTCTAGGGGATGTATTTCAGGGAAGTGACAAATGACCTATATGGGCGTATTGGTTGGAGGACATGTTGGGAACATTATAGGCCATATTTCATTTTATTTCACTGTTTTCAATAATTCATCCCAGTTCATAGAGTGTGTCACTTATATGTTCTGTTATCTATCGAAGCGTGTTTCCGCCACTGAATATAAAATAAAAAAGGTAATTGTGACTTTTTATCTCACAATTCTGAGTATAAACAAAATATAAACTCGCAATTGCAAGTTTAGTATAAAGTGAAGTTAAAAGTCAGGCAATTCTGAGAAAAAAGTCAGTCTTTTTTAGTCTCAGAATTTATAACTCATAATTGCGAGCTTATTCTGAGGAAATAGGTCAGAATTGCAAGATAAAAAACTTGCAATTGTGAGAAAAAAATCTGAATTGTGAGATAAAAAGTCGCAATTGTGAGAAAAAAGTCGCAATTGCGAGAAAAAGTCAGAATTGTGAGAAAAAAGTCAGTATTGTGAGAAAAAAATCTGAATTGTGAGATAAAAAGTCAGTATTGTGAGAAAAGTACAATGTAAGAAAAAAGTAAGAATTGTGAGAAAAAAAGTCAGAATTTTAAGAAAAAAGTCAGAATTATGAGAAAAGTCAGTTTTGAGAAAAAAAGTCATTGATAAAAGTCAAGTTGCAATTGTGAAGAAAAAGTTGCAATTCCGTGAATAAAGTCAGAATTGTGAGAAAAAGTCACAATTGTAAGAAAAAAAAGTCAGAATTGTGAGAAAAAGTCAGTTTTGAGGGAAAAAAGTCATAGTTGCGAATAAAAAGTCAAATTGTGAGAAAAAAGTTGCAATGTATCATAAAAGTCGCATTGCGAGAAAAAGTCAGAATTGTGAGAAAAAAGTCAGTATTGTGAGAAAAACCAATTGTGAGAAATTCGCAATTGCGAGAAAAAGTCAGAATTGTGAGAAAAAAATCTGAATGTGAGATAAAAAGTCACAGTATAAAAAGTCACATTTTGTAAGAAAAAAAAGTAAGAATTGTGAGAAAAAAAGTCAGAATTTTTGAGGGAAAAAAGTCAGAATTGTGAAAAAAGCAGAGTTTTGAGGGAGAAAAAGTCAGTATTGTGAGAAAAAAGTTGCAATGTGAGAAAAAGTCGCAATTCCGTGAATAAAAGTCAGAATTGTGAGAAAAGTCACATTGTAGAAAAAAAAGTCAGAATTGTGAGAAAAAGTCAGTTTTGAGGAAAAAAGTCAGTTGCGTAAAAAGTCAGTATTGTGGAAAAAAATCTGGAGAAAAAAGTCGCAATTGTGAGAAAAAGTTGTCAAAATAAGTCGAATTGGTGAGAAAAAGTCAGCAATTGGAGAAAAAGTGTGATAAAAAAATCTGAATGTGAGATAAAAAGTCAGTATTGTGAGAAAAAGTTACAATTGTGAGAAAAAGTCGCAATTCCTGAACAAAAGTCAGAATTGTGAGAAAAAAGTCACAATTGTAAGAAAAAAGTAAGAATTGTGAGAAAAAAATCAGAATTGTAAGAAAAAAAAGTCAGAATTGTGAGAAAAAGTCAGTTTTGAGGAAAAAAGTCATAGTTGCGAATAAAAAGTCAGTATTGTGAGAAAAAGTCAATTGTGAGAAAAAATCTGAATTGTGAGAAAAAGTCGAAGCAAAAAGTAAGAAAAAAAAAATTGTGAGAAAAAGTCAGTTTTGAGGAAAAAAGTCATAGTGCGAATAAAAAGTCAGTATTGTGAGAAAAAGTCGCAATTGTGAGAAAAAATCTGAATTGTGAGATAAAAAGTCGCAAAGTGTGATAAAATCAGAAAAAGTCAGAATTGTGAAAAAAGTCACAAATTGTGAGAAAAAAATCAATAGTCAGTTGTTCAGTTTTGAGGAAAAAGTCATAGTTGCGAAAAAGTCAGTATGTGAGAAAGTCGCAATTGAGAAAAAATCGAGATAAAAAAATTGTGAGCTGAATTGTGAGATTAAAAAAGTCGCAATTGTGAGAAAAAAAAGTCACAATTGCGAGAAAAAATTGTGAGAAAAAAATTTTGAGGAAAAAAAAGTCATAGTTGCGAGAAAAAGTTGCAATTACCTTTTTTATTTTTTATTCAGTGGCAGAAACAAGCTTCCAAAGTTATTATCATATTAGTGATTTACAGTTTTTATTTATTGTACAAAAGTTGTTTTATGTGTAATATTTAAAAAATATATATTTGTTCATTGTATTTATTTATGACGTTAAAGCTTAAATTTGAAGCAGTCAGAGCTCTATAATGATGATTATTATACCATATACAGGTGTTTTACCAGTACTTGTTTTGTTTCATTTTCAGTTTTATATTATCTGCAATATGCATATTTGTATGGCATTTTAATACCAAGCAAATTTTGTGAAAATAAAATTTGCAAAATGCACCTGTTGATTCATATCAAAGACTTTAGATATACAAAGATGGTGCACTCATATTACTTATGAATGGGAGAAATATGATGGAATAAGCCCTGCCTTCTAAATAAAGGAGCCAATCGCTGATTGATGAAGTCATTACATCACTGCAGCTGCTGACAGAAGCTCCGTTTGCAGTTATGACTGCTTATGTGCATTTCCTGGGAAAAAAAAGCTTCTTTTTTTTTAAACACTATTTGAGTATAAGAAACAACATTTACAGGACACTTCATGTCAGATTTTGTTGCTGATGTGAAATATGTCATTTAAATGTGAGTTCTACAAGCAGTTTTTGAGATTTCAGAATTGGCCCATTTAAATATGGCCGCCGAGTGAACAGACTTCCCTCGATAGGGACTTTTTGTTCACATTGACCTTTCCAAAATGGTGTACATGCTGATGCATTGTGGTAATTAGACCAGATGCTAATTTGATTATGCTTTCAGAAAGTGTAATTCTGCAACATTCCCTCCGATTTTCCTAAAAATCCAAACCAGTGTGCGGTTTGCAGCATCTAGTTATTGGTTCACATCTGTGGTCAAACAAGCTACAGATTCATGAATTCTCTCCTTTGGCTGACAAATCTCTCTACTGACACAAGAGCCGGTTCAGCGCCATTGGTGATTTCAGACGGTTTTCATTGACATGGTTTCTAATGCTCACTTGTATATTTCAGTAGCACTTGATATATTTATAGTGTATCTAGCTGTTTGTTTCCTTCCTGTCAACATTTGAGTGGTGTAATGTTTGTCTAGATGTTTGACAGGGACAAACGGACGCTCAGTAAACATTAGCCAACAGCAAACTACTGTAAATAGGCCGATTAAAAAAGTCATTTAGTAAAGTTGTTGCACTAAAAGGGACCCAAGCCATTTGGATTCACGAGTCTCTGAACTCTTCCTAACCCAATGTGGCATCTTTGCTGAAAGACTCTTGACAATTGCTGAGAGCAAATATACTAAATTCTTATTGCGCAGACCAATGACGAACGTGACTGGGGTCCCTTTGAGATGTTAGTTCTCCATCCTAGAAGTGACCACCCTCCACCCAACACCCCTCTCCCTTCACCCGTCCATCTGTGCTGTCCGTTGTCCCGACATGCTTTCTCTTTCCCCATGAAACCACATTCCGCATGCATGGCCATCAATATTTACGTTCCTTCTAGCAAATTCGATTTGTTGAGATCTTGTCATACGATAGAATGTGGCTGCACATGTGTCCAAGCGAAAAAGACAGATTGCTTTGGGAGTTTCTTATTTCTGATTGATTTCTCAGTTTGTTTGGTTTCGGGTTTTTGTCTCAAATTCGTTTTTTTTGTTTTTTTCTTCTTCTTCTTTTTTGTATGTCCACTCTTTTTTTTTTTGTTTGCCTTGGTTTTGTTGGAATTGTCTCCTTAGTCTGTGGATCAATTATCTTAGCCTGGATACTAAAAGAATTCATTGTCTTTTTCCCATTTCGCTGCGGAGAATTTTCCTTTCTCCTTTTTGTTTTTCCTTTTTCTTCCTTTGTTTTGTTGATATTGCATACGTGTCACTGATTGAAGCGGAAGGTAGGTAACGCTCTGCCTACGCACGTGGAGAATGTGACAAGCACCCTAGCTTGACATCAGTGTCTCTCTCTCTTTTTCTATTTGTTTATCTGAGGAAAACCAAAGGTTGGCGGGTTTCATTGTTTCCTTTTAGAACTGTTTGCTCTCCTTTCATTCTCTATTTCGCCCTTTCTTTCTTTTTTTTCTATCTGATATCTACCTTTGCTTTCATGCTTCAGTTGTCAGTACACTGTCCTCCCCACAGGTCCATCTCTTGTCTGCGTTTTGTTTTTTATAATTATTATTATTATTATTCGGTAGAATGCATTTCCTGTCTGTGTCGCATTCCTTTTGTCTTTGGTGAAATGGTACGTGTCATATGATTTGGTCACTTTCCCTATTTTATTTTTCTTTCTTTTTTTTTGTTACATAAGGGCTGCTTCTGAAGTATTTGAGGTTTACGCTCAGCTGTGTTATTTTTTTTTTTTTTCATCCGATATATATACATATATATATATATGGTATTATAAGGATTTGTTTGGTTAAGTTTGTCTGAGGTCAGAAATCCACTTCCTTTGATGCTAATAATTATCATTATAATGTTCCTGTTTTAATCTACAGCATTGTGATTAAAGAAACAGATGGATGAGTAGTTTAACACAGAGACATTGCTTTGCTCATGTATAATATTTTAGCCCAATTTCAGTCTTGGGGTGCTGTGAAGTCTTTTTTAAAGACCCCATGAAATCCAAATCAAAGTTTTGTAGCTTTTATTTAACATGTGAGGCTTTGAGTTTATCTATATGCTAGTGTACTACTACAATACTGCCCCTCCATTGACAGCTACACAACTACCACTCTGACGCTTCAAAAGTTCATAATGAGATCGTAAACTAATCCATATGAATTGAACAGTTTAGTCCACTTTATATGATGAACAGATTGAATTTAGTCTCTTATTCACAATTAAACATTGATCAGCAAAAACAGAAGCTCATCTAAGAACAAATCTGTGCGAGAACAAACTAAATTGGTTCTTGCTGAAGCTCAAACGTGCTGCGTAACATGAGAATGAACCTCATTGGTTCTTGAGGAAGAATGAGTTGAACTCATTGGTTCTTGCTGAGCTCAAACGTGCTGCGTAACACCAGAATGAACCTCATTGGTTCTTGCAGCTCAAACGTGCTGCGTAACACAAGAATGAACCTCATTGGTTCTGCAGAAGCTCAAATCTGCGTAACACCAGAATGAACCTCATTGGTTCTTGCTGAAGCTCAAACGTGCTACGTAACACGAGAATGAACCTCATTGGTTCTTGCTGAAGCTCAAACGTGCTACGTAACACCAGAATGAACCTCATTGGTTCTTGCTGAGCTCAAACGTGCTGCGTAACAGAATGAACCGTTCTTGCTGAAGCTCAAAGTGCTGCGTAACACGAGAATGAACCTCATTGGTTCTTGGAAGCTCAAACGTGCTGCGTAACACGAGAATGAACCTCATTGGTTCTTGCTGAAGCTCAAACGTGCTGCGTAACACGAGAATGAACCTCATTGGTTCTTGAGGAAGCTCAAACGTGCTGCGTAACACCAGAATGAACATCATTGGATCTTGCTGAAGCTCAAAGGTGCTGCGTAACACCAGAATGAACCTCATTGGTTCTTGAGGAAGCTCAAATGTGCTGCGTAACACCAGAATGAACCTCATTGGTTCTTGAGGAAGCTCAAATGTGCTGCGTAACACCAGAATGAACCTCATTGGTTCTTGCTGAAGCTCAAAGGTGCTGCGTAACAGAAACCTCATTGGTTCTTGCTGAAGCTCAAACTGCTGTGTAACACCAGAATGAACCTCATTGGTTCTTGCTGAGCTCTGAAGTTCTGCTGAAGCTCAACGTGCTGTGTAACACCAGAATTAACCTCATTGGTTCTTGCTGAAGCTCAAATGTGCTGCGTAACACGAGAATGAACCTCATTGGTTGTTGAGGAAGCTCAAACGTGCTGCGTAACACGAGAATGAACCTCATTGGTTCTTGAGGAAGCTCAAATGTGCTGTGTAACACCAGAATGAACCTCATTGGTTCTTGCTGAAGCTCAAACGTGCTGCGTAACACCAGAATGAACCTCACTGGTTCTTGCGAAGCTCAAACGTGCTGCGTAACCCAGAATGAACCTCTGCTGAAGCTCAACGTGCTGCGTCAGAATGAACCTCTGGTTCTTGCTGAAGCTCAAACGTGCTGCGTAACACCAGAATGAAACATTGGTTTGGCTGAAGCTTAAACGTGCTGCGTAACACGAGAATGAACCTCATTGGTTCTTGAGGAAGCTCAAATGTGCTGCGTAACATGAGAATGAACCTCATTGGTTCTTGAGGAAGCTCAAACGTGCTGCGTAACACCAGAATGAACATCATTGGATCTTGCTGAAGCTCAAAGGTGCTGCGTAACACCAGAATGAACCTCATTGGTTCTTGAGGAAGCTCAAATGCTGCGTAACACTGAACCCTGCTGAAGTCAAAGTGAACTCATGGTTCTTGCTGAAGCTCAAAAGTACTGTGTAACACCAGAATTAACCTCATTGGTTCTTGCAGAAGCTCAAATGTGCTGCGTAACACGAGAATGAACCTCACTGGTTGTTGAGGAAGCTCAAACGTGCTGCGTAACACGAGAATGAACCTCATTGGTTCTTGCTGAAGCTCAAACGTGCTGCGTAACACGAGAATGAACCTCATTGGTTCTTGCTGAAGCTCAAACGTGCTGCGTAACACGAGAATGAACCTCATTGGTTCTCGATCAGGTCTCTTCAGTAAATTTGGACTATACTGCTCAATTCATATGAATTAGTTTTACGATCTCTTTATGGACTTTTTGAAGCGTCAAAGTGGTAGTTGTGTAGCTCTAAATGAAGCTCTCAGATTTCATTAAACATATCTTCATTGTGTTCTGAAGATGAACAAAAGTTTTACAGGTTTAAATTGACATGAGGGTGAGTAAATGATGACAGAATTTTCATTTTTTGGTGAACTATTCCCTTTAACCACAAATTGTACAATAATAAATATTATGTATGCATGATGTAGAATACATTTCAATTTAAATAATATATCTTTTTTGCACCATAAAAATGTTAATCATTGTTATCAGAAATAACAGCTCATTGAGCCATTTCATGGGGTCTTTAATTGAACTTGATGGATAACCCGTAAAGCACATTCAGTCAAAGGTTTTTTTCACCGAGAAACTGGTGAAGGCAGAGCATTCATTCATTACACAATACAGTCACTCTTGAAGTTTTAAAATCGCAGCGATAAAATGCACTCAAAGTGTTCGTCTCCCAGCCCACACACTGTGAAATCGTTTGAATTTGATTTCTTTTGTGTGTGTTTTTCTCTCTTTGGTTTGATTTTCATGCATTGTTTCATACTCACTATCCAGGGAAGGGTGTTGTGTCTTTTTCTCTTGCATTTTGTGAATCTAATGATGCACTTATGTTGCCCCACTTTTCCCTTCTCTTCATACCTTACCTACTAAAGGAGGGAATACCACTTTATTGGTAAGTGGATGTTAACCAAAAGGGAGTTGAAAAACAGAATAACCATTTAAAAAAGCTATTAAAACAGGAAATGGGTCGCTGTTCACATCTCAGCAATTGTCTGCAGGACAAAACAAATCCACAAGCAAGTTCTATTGAGTAGAAGACCAATTGTTTTCTAATTCGATTGAATCTATTCTTGTGACTCTTTATTTCGTTCCTTCCATTTCTGTGATGTTCCGTCAAGTTGTCTATTTTAATTTTCTAGTTTTATTTTTCACCTTTTTGTTTGTAGCTCTTTCTGAAATTGAAAAAGTCCTCTTTCTCTTCTACTGTATATATTCCAGTCTCTGTCGCTCTTTATATTCTCTCTGAACTTTTTTTCTTTCACAGTTTCGCATATATTTTTTTCCCTCTCTCTCCCTTCTTTGTTTCGATTTTCTTTTTCGGGACTATTCTTTTCAAATCATTATGGTTTTGCATGCCGAGTATTGCATGCGCTGCACAATAGAGGACTGTCTATAAGCCAGAGAACAATCCTAGCACTTTCTTTTAGATATTTTTTTGGCAAGTACACGATAACGCTCTTTCACCCAGGAGGAAAAAGAGTCTAATTTCACTGTTCTCTTTCTGTTTGTTTGTTTGTTTGTTTTTTTTCACATTTATTTCTTTTCCCCCTTTGGTTTGTTGGTTATAATTCATCTACAGAAGCTTCGATCTCTGGCTCCGTCTCCCTCGAGCGCTCAGACGCACGCGTCGCCTCATCTGAGAGGCGCTAAACATCACTCCGGCCTTCCCAAGAGCCCCGCAGGACCCGCGGCCCAGACGGGAGAGGACGGCTGCGGAGACGACAGGCCGGCGACGGGCAAACCGCTCTCAGAGTCATCAGGGAGACGCAGCGGGAGGCCGAGGGTTCGAGAGAAGACGTCTCGCTCGCCGGCGCACAGCAGCGACTCCCAGCATGAGCCGCACGCTAAAGCCAAGAATCAGAAGAAGTAAGATTTATTTGATTGTTTGAACATTCTGTCTTAAATCTCTGCATTTAAATACTTAAATCTGCTTCATCTGAGCTGCTATCCACATGCTCTGTACTGTGTTAATTTTGCTAAGTTTAGGAGTAACATCTACAGTAGATACCTAATTGAACCAAAACTGAGAAATCCCTTGAGCTATGAAAAAGCTCCAAGGATATCAAACACCAAGGATATCAAGCTCCATTTCTCCCATCTATTCCTGTATCCTCACACAGAACGAAAGGATCTCATTCGTCTAAGCGCCACCATCGCGGACGCGCTCAAAACCGCCACCGGAGTTCCTCTGTGTCGCCGGGCCGGCACAAACACACGTCCAAGAAGAAGAAGAGCAAAAGTCACGGGACGGCCCGGCAGCGGAGCAGCTCCTGGAGCAGCGGGAGGTCGTCGTCACGAGCTCATTCTAGAGAATGCGGATCCAGCAAGAACAAATCCCCACACGCCCGCCAGAACAACTCAAGGTACACACTAACACATGTTCATAACTCATTAATATTCATGAGATAAGTGTGATGTCGCAACCAGCATGTCAACTCCCTCCAGGGCTCATGACATGATCAGAATTGTCTTTATCTTTAGACCATTAGATCATCCTGCAAGTTTCAGAGCTTCAAACGTCTTCCTCATTTTAAACAAAGCATTTATTTAATCAAGCTCCAAAAATGGCATGTTTTGATATTGCGGGAACTGTGACATCACAAGGGCAAATTCATTTGCATATGCCCGCCTCAAGAGCAAGACATCGATGAATGACATTAGCCAATCATAACAGAGGGCGTTTACTGACAACCCTTAAAGGAGCCATGCCTTAAAAAAGGGTAGTTTCAGACAGAGGGTCAGAATGAAGGTCGAAAATAATCGTTTTTCCACATATAAATTTGTTTTTGTGCAACTTTATTAACATTATAAGTGAACCTCAAGGAACATATTGAAGTAATGAAAAAATCCATGTCATGACCCCTTTAAAACAAAGTGTCTTCCATAAACCACAATACATTTTTGAGTTATGCTTAAAATAA
Organism: Culter alburnus; assembly: GCA_028476615.1. Classification (NCBI taxonomy): domain Eukaryota; kingdom Metazoa; phylum Chordata; class Actinopteri; order Cypriniformes; family Xenocyprididae; genus Culter; species Culter alburnus. The sequence continues at coordinate 68,624 of JAOTNS010003255.1, read as the reverse complement.
GACCAGACCAATCCCTAAAATATTAAGGATTTAAAAAGAAATTTTCCTTCAGAAATCATTCTAATATGCTGATTTGCTGTTCAAGAAATATTTCTTATTATTATCAATGTTGAAAACAGTTGTGCTGCTTCATATTTTTGTAGAAACCATTCAAAAGTTTGGGGTAAGCAACCCTGACAGCAACATAGTGTCGGCCCAGATCCGGCCCACATCTGGTCCGTGTGTAATCCACATGTACCAGATGTGGGCCGGATCTGGGCCACACTATGTCTGGGAAGATTCAGAAAGAAAGAAAGAAATTAATACTTTTATTCAACAAGGACAGATTGAATTAGCAAAGCAAAGACATTTATAATGTTGCAAAAGATTTCAAATAAATGCTCTTTTGAACTTTATATTCATCAAATTTTTCAACATAATAATAAAAAACATTTTTTAATAATTGAGCACCAATAATAATTGCATCAAATCATCATATTAGAATGATTTCTGAAGGATCATGTGACACTGAAGACTGGAGTAATGATGCTGAAAATTCAGCTTTCATCACAGGAATAAGTTACATATTACCGTATATTCACATAGAAAACAGCTGTTTTACATAGTAATAATATTTCACATTTTTACTGTATTTTAGATCAAATAAATGCAGTCTTGGTGAGCAGAATAGTTTTCTTTTGAAAACACTTAATTATTCCGGAAGTATTTATTACACAAATATATATTTAAAATAAAAGTCAGAGCCGTTTCCACATCAAGCGATCTTCCTGTAGCTTGTGTCCAAATGCAGAGAATCAAATAAATCCAGTCATCTGAAGGACGCAGACACACACATGCTCTGATAAACAGACTGTCTTCACGCTGTCAAGGCCAAATCCTCTCAATCCCAGCATGCACACCCACACAGATCTCTCGATTCTGTCTGTCTGCAGGGAGAGAGACAGCCCTCATCACTCGGATGCGGAAAGAGCTCGCCGCCGCTCGCGCAGTTATTCTCCCATCCGGAAGAGACGGAGAGACTCGCCCAGCTTTATGGAAGCTCGCAGGATCACCAGGTAAACACATTTCAGATCAATTCATATTTCGAACATAAAGGCCAGTAACGGTTTGATATGGCAAGGTGAAGTCATTTCTTCATTTACAGTCTCCAGGGCTGCGTTTAACTCCACTTTTATACATACACTCACAAACTTCCCTAAGCACTTCCCCCCGCAGCCATTTTGAAGTGCGTTCAGCTTAATCAATTGGTCGAGGGAAGTTTATTTGTACAGATTCTGACTGAGGAAACAAGTCTACTTATATGTACACTTCAGGCAGCGCCGTAGACCACAATGCAACACGTTCATGTCACAGTGTTTGCATTTAATTTACCCACACATAATCAAGAGCTCCATTTAATCCAATTGCAAGGGTTCCGGTGTAGTGACAAATTGGACCCCTGAAATCGGGTCTCCTTTAGGACCATGCAATGTAAGCAATGAAGTACATCCGAGTGAACGAGACGGAGGGAAGGGCATAAAAAAAGTGGACTTAAACGCAACCTAGTTTTCATGTCTGACTCCTGATTGTCCCTGCTGGTAGATGTCTATAACTACACTATCTAGGGAATATAAAGCATGTATTCTGATAAAATTTGTTTTTATAAAGCATATTTCAAGTGAATATTTCATTATATTACAGTAGATGTGTTCCCTTTTTTTTTTTTGAAAGCCTCAAAAGTTTCAAGCATGAAATGGATGTATGTTTTACAGCAGAACAGTTGGCGAGATGTGATTTTCCTGTAGTCACATGACATGTACAGCTTTGGTGATTGGCTCCAAAAAGTGTCCATAAATATGAATAGATCTCTTTAATCAGAACCACCTGAAAGGGGAATAAGAAATATGCACATTTTCTCTTTAGTATGTGGAATACAAAGCAAATAAATGCACAGACTAGAGTTGTTTTAGTATTATTTATATACCATTTTAGTATTTATTAATATTTTAAATTTATTTTTATATTTTTTTTTTCATTTTCATTTCAATTTTAAGTTTATGTTTTAGTTGTTTTGTTATGTGCTATTGTGATTTTATTCATTTTTTATATTTTTATTTCATTTATTTTTATTTCAGTTTTTAGTTTTAGTAATTTTAGCCATTCAATTTTCAAATTTTTGTTTAAGGTTTTTAAGTTTTAATGTATTTCAGATTTGTTTCAGTTTAACAAAAATGATTTTAAATAGTTTTAGTTCACAATAACAACACCAGCACAGGGCAAGACAAATTAAAGAAACACTGACACCTGCAGGCCAGTCTGTGCACTGCATCATTTCTGTACAGCTCATTTTACCTCTACTAAAAAAAAATACAACTGACTTTGACCTACAATGAGGTACAAACGTACAGAAGTCTTAATACAAAATTTTTTCATTAGAAATTAAATTATCAGCATAAGAATTTGAGTTGAACTTCAGTATTTGGCTTGTCCTCGTTTTACATTAATCACAATTTTCTGCTTTTCAGTATGGACATTTTGAGCCCAGTGCGTACTTGAGTGAATGATCTCACATGTTTTCTGCATTAATGGGAAAGAAATCCTATTCTTCATCTGAGCTCTGATCTGTCAGGTGTGCTCACTCTCTCCTGTATGAAGGTTTTCCATGGCGACATCACACCAGAATGATGCTGATCTGCAGGCATGGTTACCGTGGTAACCGTTGCCATGCATCAGGACCCCCGGTTTGCTCCTGAAGCAGTTTGCAGCATCACAAGAGTACAACTGCCCCTCCTCACTATATCTGTCTCTCTTTACCTTCTGTCTCACTCACTCACTCGATCTCTGCTTTTGTCGTTCTCTGCGAGTTCTTTCAGGCCTTTTCACAGACTAACACTAACAGTCCTACACAGAGACCAGAATGCACTGCAATGAGCTCAGTGAAACCAACCATCCAGATACATGTTGACTAAAAAATACTTAAGTACATACTGAAAAACATCGACAAACAGCGCTGTTCACTGTTCACAACTGACTTCAATAGATTTTGATGTTAAGCTGGCAATGTGAGTATGAAATACATTGTTGCATTGAGATATTTTATCAGTGTTTCAGTGTTTACTTCTAAGAATAATTAAAATCAACATTTTGGATACAGCAGATTTCATTCCCTGTTGCTTGTAGCAATGCATTCTGGCCACTGTAGTACACTACTTTTAAAAAGAGTACTTATTGCAGAAATAATATACTTTTAATGAATAAATGTGACGTTTTCAGTTAACTGAAATTAAATGAAAATATATTATAGTTTAAATTAATATTAAATGCAGTTAGTTTAAATTAAGAGTGCTTTTTTGACACACTTAAGTACATCTTTATATGTAATTTCATAATTCTTTTGTTTTTGAAATATGGTTAAAGAGTACTACAAGCATTTATGGTAAACTAAAATATACTTTAATGTCATTTCTATTGAAACTTGCATGACATGTTTTAAACATATTTGTAATTTCACATTTGTAATCATGAAGATTTAGTACATTTAAAACATTTAAAATGTAGTGCTGTCAAAACGATTAATCGATTAACCTTTTTTTTTTATCTGACAGTATTACAAAGTGACTCTCTTTAAGTACACTTAAGTGGCATTTATTTAATTATTATTATTATATTGTCTGCAAGTAGTTACTTTTTTAAAAAGATTTGATGTTCACTACAAGTGCACATTCAACACAATTGACCCTTCACAGGGAGTTTGATTGACAGGCGATCTAACCAATCATAATGCCGAATCCGTCATTTTGTCCGACAAAGCAGTCAGGGGAGTTAGTAGATTAACGTTGGTGGATTTGAACTTGAAAAATGGTGTGTACTGACGTCTTTCCGCGGTTGAAACAACATTCCTTCTGATGTTCATTCATGTTTATTTGATGATATAAATAAACTAGTAGGAAGAGATGATCAGTTCACAAGCCGCTTGAACTGAGACGCTACAGCGATCTGTCACGACACATTAAAGAGCCACAAAATGGTATTTATTGTTTAAATTTCTTTAAAAATCACAAAATTTGACATTTGAGACTTTGTTTCATATCAAAAGTAACCTACTCTGTCTTATCTGGCGACGCGTTTCAGTGTCCTCTTTGCTCCGCGATGTTATTCTTTACTCTGTGAAAAATTATGTGTGGCGTGAGAGAGTGGCATGGCTTGTCGGACGTAGCAACAGTAACTAAAGGGGGCTTCTAAGGCAGCTATAGTGATGCGACAACTTAACCAATTGCCGATTGGCTCTTTTACTTAGAAGGCGGGGCTTATTCCGCCATATTGCGCGTTGCACTTTCTCCCATTCACAGTTATACGAGTGTGCCGTCTTTGGTATAACTTCACGGACTGGCTTTGTAATACAGTGGACAGCTTACGTATAGCGGCCGCTAATGAGGCATCTATGTATATATACTATGCTTTTGTCTCATTCACTGAAGTTGCAGTATCTGCAAAATTAGGTGTCTTAGAACAGCCTTAAAATACTATATGTAGACAGCACACTAGGTTCAGAGTCTCTTGGTACAGTCCAAGTCAAATATCTCTTTTTCGCTTTAGTCTCCTTGGCTAACCTCACAGGAACACAGTTCTAGCTAACAGCTGCTTACTGCAGATGCTAAATGCTACTGGAGTGTGAATGTGTGTCTAACATACTATAAAACTAATGTTTCTCTTTGAAGACGGAGCCCATGGTGTGCATTTCCATTTACAGTCTGAATACATGATGCTCCCGCAGAATTAGCGTGTGGTTAACACTCACTAACCAAAGCTGAACATCCTCTTTCAGACATTTTCTCTTACAGAAACTAATCATCGCTGCAGCACGCCGACACTTACAACGCTTTGACCACTACATGATTATATGTTTATTAAAGTTCAGACTGAGATTACAATGTTTTGTGATGACCTTGCTGGAATATACTAAAGCTGAAACCTGCTATTGATGGTTTTTAGCTGGTCCAATGTGGCCATTTATGGTCATAAGTTAATCAAAGCTGGTCTAAATAAGTGTAAAACATGTACAAACAACAAACAAACAAATAAATAAAAATGAATTAATTAAAAAAACACAGGAAGTCAAACAGCAGGAAAAATAGGAACAAAAATACACTTCAAAATAAGAGTCCTTAAACACAAGACAGGGGAAATGAGACAGGAATTGGAACCGTATTGTATTGTAAGTAAATATGTTCCAAATAAGATTTTAAACATATTTATAATATTAATTTTTCACAGTATAAATTGGGTTTTTATATAAGAAAGTACACTAAAAAAGGGGTCACCTAAAAATTATAATTTACTGAATGAAAATTAAATTAACTGGTTTTATTCAAGTGAAAAATATTATTTAATATTGCAGAATGAACCAAAATACATTACTTTATACCAACAAAATTAATTTTTGTGGGTTAAATCAGGTAAAAAAAAACATAACAGTTGCATTTTAAAGGTGCCCTAGAATCAAAAATTGAATTTATCTTGGCATAGTTAAATAACAAGAGTTCAGTACATGGAAATGACATACAGTGAGTCTCAAACTCCATTGTTTCCTCCTTCTTATATAAATCTCATTTGTTTAAAAGACCTCCCCGGGAATCTCAACATAACACCGACTGTTATGTAACAGTCGGATCATTAATATGTACGACCCCAATATTTGCATATGCCAGCCCATGTTCAAGCATTAGACAAGGGCAGCCAGTATTAACGTCTGGATCTGCACAGCTGAATCATCAGACTAGGTAAGCAAGCAAGAACAATAGTGAAAAATAGCAGATGGAGCAATAATAACTGACATGATCCATGATATCATGATATTTTTAGTGATATTTGTAAATTGTCTTTCTAAATGTTTCGTTAGCATGTTGCTAATGTACTGTTAAATGTGGTTAAAGTTACCATCGTTTCTTACTGTATTCACGGAGACAAGCCGTCTATTTTCATTTTTTAAACACTTGCAGTCTGTATAATTCATAAACACAACTTCATTCTTTATAAATCTCTCCAACAGTGTAGCATTAGCCGTTAGCCACGGAGCACTATCAAACTCATTCAGAATCAAATGTAAACATCCAAAGAAATACTATACTCACATAATCCGACGCATGCATGCAGTATGCATGATGAACATCTTGTAAAGATCCATTTGAGGGTTATATTAGCTGTGTGAACTTTGTAAATGCACTGTATTATAGTCGAGAGCTCCGTGGGCGGGGAGCGCGAGATTTAAAGGGGCCGCAGCCTGAATCGGTGCATAGTTAATGATGCCCCAAAATAGGCAGTTAGAAAAATGAATTAAAAAAAATCTATGGGGTATTTTGAGCTGAAACTTCACAGACACATTCAGGGGACACCTTAGACTTATATTACATCTTGTAAAAACTGGTTCTAGGGCACCTTTAAATTTTAGGATGCAGATCTCTTGCTCAAAATGTCTAAAAGATTGAAAACCCATATGTTTTTGATTGATTTGCTGGTGAGAGTGAGATTAACCTGATAAACCATCTTGGTTAAGATAGTTAGAGTTGGTAGATCACCTTGGACCAGCAAGAAACTAGCTACCATTTAATACAATATAAGTAATAACTGATATTACTTTACAAACTAGATTGCAAAGTGATGGAACAGCACATATTTGATGTTATTGAGTGGTCAAGGTGGTGTTCAAGTGCTTATGATTTTTAAATTTTGTTTTATCTTGTGCCTGTATTATATGATCTCTCTGTTCCGTCTTTTCTGCAGCGCACGAAAGCGGCCCATCCCGTACTACCGGCCGAGCCCGTCCTCTTCCAGCTCCGCGAGCAGCTACAGCAGTTCTAGTCGCAGTCGCAGCCGCAGCTACAGCAGTTACAGCAGCCGCAGTCGCAGCCGCAGCAGGAGCCGCTCCAGGAGCCCGAGCCCCGCGCACAGTTACTACAGCCAAAGCAGCTACGAGAGCCCCGGATTCTGAGAGCAACTGAAGGTACGGAGGGGGAAAGTCAAAGACCAGGAGACTAAGAACATCTCAACTGTGCAGGACACCTTTCTACCGCAGGAGCTGTGCTGAAGAAAATCACTATATGACGTGCGGAAAAAATGCAGCGGGTATCAGGGTTTCCGGCTGACAGGACGGTCCATAAAATGTTGAGGTGGAGTAACACTGAAAAGATTTAAAACTGAACAAAAATAATACGTTAAAGGTGAAGAGGGTATCTTTTTTTTTTTTTTTAGCATTTCTGTCTTGTTTTCCAGTACCAAAACATTCTTAAATACATTTACTTGAGAAGGTCAAATGAAATAAATACGAAATGTTTCCTGAAAAAAGTCTCAAAATGAATGGCTGGTAGGGACTACGACGAGCTTCTTCCCAGGTTGGTGACATCACTAACCCTAAAATTTACATAAACCCTGCCCCTGAGAACACATAACAAAGGGGGCGTGGACATGTTGGGCTGCTTTAGAGAAGAGGAAGAGTTGTTGTAGTAGAGGGTTGTTGTCATGCCGTCATTTTATGCCGGACTGCTTCACAAATGAGGGTCAATTCAACACAAAAGATGAACATGACGGCACATGCTAGTGGATGAGTTGAATCAACTCCACAGCAACTACATCAATTTATCCACTAACCATTCAGAAACATCTAAAAGTTGTAACTTCTTCCTGAGTCTCTCATCAGTGTCTGTGTCTCCGTTACTGACAATCCTCATTTTGGCTGCGTGAGATTCTCCAGCTTTGTTGTTGTTGAGCTGTTAAAGCTCGCCCTCTTCTGGAAAGGGGGCGGGAGCAGCAGCTCATTTGCATTTAAAGGGACACACACAAAAACGGCGTGTTTTTGCTCACACCCAAATAGGGGCAAATTTGACAAGCTATAATAAATGATCTGTGGGGTATTTTGAGCTGAAACTTCACAACACATTCTAGAGACACCAGAGACTTATATTACATCTTGTGAAAGTGGCATTATAGGTCACCTTTGAAACAAGAAAAAATATCTGCCAATGCGGTAAGAAAAATAAACTTAATTCAAGGGAAATCAAATTTTTTCAAACCCCCCCCCTTTTTTTTCTTTTTTTAAGCAAAAACGTTTTGATCAATTGATAAAAAATACTGTATTTATAATGTAAAATATAGAGTAAAACTGGAAAAATATATAATTAATTAAAAATAAGTTTATTTCTTTTTTTTCACTCAGTCCATTTCCTGTAGTTTTGAACAGCAAGAAAATACATAAAATCAGATTTTTCCATTCTTTATTTTCACAATGACCCCATTTACAGTTTTTTCCCCCCCTTTTTTTTTGAACAAAAATGTGTTTTAAATTATTTTGCTTCTAAGTAAATGTATCTTGATTTCAGAATGTTTAAATATTTGTACTGGAAAACAAGACAATATATATTTTTTTTTTTCAGTGTTAAAATACTTTCTTGTGTCCCAGTTTAATACAGAGAGTCTCTGTCACAACATAGATCTGTTTATATATGGATCCTGACAAGCTCAACCAATGGCAGTAGTTTGGGGTGGGACCTTCTGTTTGTTTGACCAATGACAAACAGCAGGAGCGTTTGGGAAACCTTCTGGTCATTACTGGTGCTCTTTGAAGCAAAGCATCACTGTTATTATCTCGCTTGTTATTTTTACAGTTATGTTTAGTGGTGCAGAAATTACACACTTCACCCTTAACATATGCTTTGTTCATAAAGCGAAAATCCTTTTGTGTGTGTGTGTGTGTGTGTGTGTGTGAATCCGATTCAAATCCACTCAATCCATTTTTTGAAGAAAGTGCATCAAATCTGATTTTTCCGCCCTTTCTTTCCACAATGACTCATAATTATACTAATAATAATGTTATCACTATACAAATTATGTAGATACACTAAATATTAAATACACTGTCTGAACAAACACATCTGATCTCGTCACTGGATGAGAAATGACAGAAGAGCGGATTTGTGTGCAGTGTCGACAAAACATTTTTAGGGAGTGAATTTGGAAATAACCGCAAAGGTATCTGAGGTGACATTATAAAATACAGCCGGTCTGTACAGATTAAAACCAGCCGACTACACGTCAAACCGTGTGAGATGCTGACACACACTTATGATGCACAGAGATACTGATGTTGTCAGCATTTTTGTATTTAACATATTCAATGTTACAAATAGATCCAGTGTCTCTATTTAAAGACTAAAAGGCCTGAAGAACAAAGATAAGATGAGCACCTTTTTTCCCTGAAATTCTTCCACGCTGCAAAAATAACCAAAAAAATGGGTTTGGGTTGGTGACTATATTCCTACACTGAAGATGAACGAAAGCAAGAACAAACTATTTGACTTTACAGTAGCTTATGATTTGGGTGAATCTCATAAAGAAATGTCCAGCTCATATAGAAACAAGAAATTAAATGTTGTACAAAGTAATTAAGCACCATAAAGATTTTATGAATTTTGACTTTTTCATAACAACATTTTTTATAACCATTTTTTATTTAGGATATTGACAATTGGGTGATTTAAATGTGTATATTTGGTCTTGGAGATCATAATTATCCCTCTGGTGCTCTTTGGTTGTTTTTGACCAAAAAATATCAAGGTTTTGGCACTTGATATGTGAACGCACACACAAAAAAGGATAAACTGTCCTGAAAAACAATTAGTCACACTTGTGCTCCTTGCCATCAAAAATGGCCACTTTGGAAATGAAAGGGAAACGAATTTCATCTAGTGGAAACGTTTGGTACTGCGCCCAAACAAAATCTTACTGAAAGCTCATTTTTTGAGATATCAACCTCAAATTTGGAACACAACATGATTAGATTTATGGCTTTGATTTTTTTTAGTATTTTTAGTATTATTATAGTATTTTTGTGCAGTTTTCATAACAATAAACAAACTTCTATAACTTTTTTAAGTTTACTTTTTTCACTTCAAGTGTCTTCTTTAAAAAACAAACTCAAGTCTGTGCTCAAAAAATGAATAAATGGATTATAACTACTGCATAAATATAATTTAGTACTACAAATCTCCTCAAAAATACAAGATATTAAATGAAAAACATTATCAAACTAAAATATAGTACATTCAATTAATTGAAATAAAAAAAAGGAAAAATTCTATCATTTTTTGTCTGCCACGCTATGAGCACCAGAGGGTTAGACATACTTCATTTTCTTTATTATGCAAATATAATTGTTTATTTATTTATTTTTTACTTTGGGTTAAAAATGACTGACAGGTTTGTTATTTTGTTTTAAAAAAATTTTTTGTGTGTTTTTGAGATTCACCCATTAATTATTTAAAAAAACGCATCTTTTTTTGTTGAAGTTGTATTATAATGACTGTATGTCAGGATGTTTTCGTTTGAATATTTCCGCTGCAAGTTTTGGCTGTAAACTATGCACTGTATATTCCAAGTTATATACCGGATTATATAAAGGCTTCGTACGTGGAAAAGCTTGGCATGATGCAGAGGAGAGGCTGCGTGTCTGGGTGTAAGTCTCTCTCCTGCCCTCCTTTACTCTCGGATCTCTTTGGAAAATCCATATCTGATGCACCTATAATGCGAGTCCATTTTGGAGATGTGATATTTCTTATTATATACAGTATTCCACTTCTATTTTGGCTGTGTTTAGTGCATATAAATACGGTTAGAGCTTTGTGTTGTACAGTTATTATCTGAACTCTCTGTTGTTTTTAACCCCCGTCTCTAGTGTAGGTGCACTTACCTGAAACCAGGCTGCAAAAATATACACGCACACGTCTTTTTGAGCATATTTATTCATGTTATTCTATTTATTCGGTAATGCTATTTATTTAATATTCGTTGCATATTTATTTTGTTATTTATTACTTTTTGGCTCTGTTTTTATAAGGAGTTGCACCATTTTCTGTGCGTATTGCACATTTGCAAAGTTTCGATTGTTTGTAATGAATCCTTCTGCATCCTTTAAAGTCAACATGAAGTCTGATTAACTTTCTTAATGCATGTTCCTGTTCTGATTTTCAATGATTTGTTGATGCATGTTAGTCCAAATCATTTTTCATCAAAATTAAACAACTTTCTCCACCTCTGAAACAACTTTTCTTTTCTGCTGGCATCACAAACCCTTTTTAACTTTTGACACACATCATCAGCATCATCGTCCAATCAATTCCTGGTGGATAAAATACCTCATTTTTCTTGAATTTTTCTTTAATATTCTGTTGCACTCTGAAATACATCACATTTTTGGAAGTAAAAGGGGTTTCATGTTGACCTTAAATGCAGAACTACAATGAATTGTTATGAAATGATTATTTTTAAAGCAGAAGACTGGTTGTTGTTTTACGAGTTTGCATTTTCCAAATATTTATTATAATTTATTGTACTGTGTTTCTCTCATTCCCTCCTTCAAATGGAGACTGAGCTGGCCTTTTATCAGTTATTTCTTTGTCTTTCTTCCTTGGAAAGAGCTAATAAAGGAGGCGGATTACAGGCCCAGCGTCGGCTCATGTGAACTTTAACCTTATGATGCAGGAAATGGCCTCAGTCTTCCTTTTTATGTGTCTCGTCGCCAGTGTTATATGATTTTACACACCTGTTCATTTAATAATGTGAGCTGATACAGCTCTAACTTCCCAACTGTATAAAGTCTGTAGATTTAGTGACCAGTCATAAATAAACACATAATAAAAGTATCTGCAATTGAATCATCTTCATGTCCTGTTCTTGCTTTTGAGTTTTGGCTTGTTTCAAAATGTAATATCTTGTCTTCAATTGTAATACTCCTTGTGGAAAAAGAAGCATATTTCAGCATACTTTTAAAAAGAGTACTTTTTATGTAAATAATATACTTAAATATATACAGTTGCAAAAAAAGTATGTGAACCACTTGCAGAATCTGTGAAAATGTGAATAATTTTAACAAAATAAGAGAGATCATACAAAATGCATGCTATTTTTGATTTAGTACTGTCCTGAGTAAGATATTTTACATAAAAGATGTTTACATATAATCCACAAGACAAAAAAAAAGCTGAATTTATTAAAATAACCCTGTTCAAAAGTATGTGCACCCTTGATTCTCAATACTGTGTGTTTACCTATGAATAACTAAAATACTTTAATGCTAATGTTGAAGTTGCAATTTAGTACATTTAAAATATGTTAGTAGCCTATGCTATGTAGGCTAACTTTTTTGTTAGCGGAGACGACGCGGAGATGATGGCGTTTTTATTACTCAACAGGTGAGTAAGTTATTTTATTTAACAGATAAATTATCATATGTTGCTCTCTAACAGAGTTCATTGTAGGCCTAAATTATTATTATGAAGGGTCATATTCATCCGCACAGTTACATGTAACTGCATTCAACGGAAAATTAATGATTGTCAAGTTATTGGTATTCCATGAAATTAGCATGGTGTTTTAGTGCCCCCTAATGGTTATTAGAGTATTGCAGACGTTCTTTATTTTGATCCTTCCGCGCCAGCCTGAGGATTTTGTGTCTAGTGTAATCATCCGAGGCCAGTTTCAGAAAGGGGGTTTAGTGAAAACTCTGAGTATGTTAACCCTGAAATGAGCGAAACTCCAGGTTTTCCTTTTCAGAATCGGAGGTATCTCATGCAAGAGAACAAAATGGTGTTTGTTGGGCCTGTAGCCAACGTTTTGCTTTTCTTTGTTATGTATTAAATGTTATCTTATTGTTTCTTTCTTTTGTTTTCTAAGTTTTTTTTTTCTTATTATATGTTGGATTTCCATGGCCCCTGTTTTACTTTTTTTTTTTTTTTTGGTGCATGCCTTACTAGAAATGAAAGCCAATTCAAGAGACTTCAGAGTTTTTGCTTTTCTGCCTGCCTAGCCAGTCCAGACCTCCTTACAACACTATGTTTATACATACTATATATACACTGCAGTAATAGTAATATGGCAGTATGCTATTCTGATCATATCTTTCGAAGTGTCTGGTACTCTCTGTCAACACTAGATGTTGCTGTAGACGCTCATGTGATTTGTGTCTGGAAGGTTCTTGCTCTTTCACAAACTCCAGCCGTTCACTGTGGAAATGAAACAGTTGTATTTATAGTCCAGCAGCTCAAAACTTCACATGCTTAACATTTCTGTTCATTTCTATAATGTCCTTCAAGCTTCTTCCAGACTTTTGAGTTGCTGAACATTCCAAAAAAGAAGCTAAAATTGCTTGTAAGTTTGGATAAAAGTTTGTGAATTAATTCATTTTAATGAGATTTGTATTCTTTTTTTATCCTAATAAGAAGTAACATTATTAAAGCAATAAGTCGTCTACAGATGTAAGTCAGTTTATTATATTCAGATGATTTATTGCTAAAATATACACATTTCCATTATCTGTCTCAGTAGGTGCTGTCTTGCTATTGTGACTTTTAAGCTAGTGAATGCTATAATGGTATATGAAATCTTTCAGCATCATGGTATCAAAGCACTACGGTATTACAATCTGAAACATCTCAGTACTTACATTTATGCATTTTCTGTCGGATGCATTTATCAAAAGTGGCTTACATTGCATTGAAGGTATACATTTTATCATTCCCTGGGAATTGAACCCATGACCTTGGAATGAAAACACTGACGTGTTCACGCAGCGCAGAGATTTACAGTTTGTGTTTAATGTGCCGCAGGGCTGAAATGAAACTGTTTAATTGAATATTTGAGCACTGTTATACTGATACACATTCACCATTATTTTTAATTCAATGCAATATGAGATATTGTTCATGAAGATATTGTCATAATATTGTCAATGAGAAGTGACAAATCATCCTCCTTTTTAAGTGTTATTTTTGTTATACTAGTCTATTATAGTTTTTGTTAAAAAGTGACCCACTTTCACAAGATGTAACATAAGTCTCTGGTGTCTCCAGAATGTGTCTGTGAAGTTTCAGCTCAAAATCCCCCACAGATCATTTATTATAGCTTGTCAGATTTGCCCCTATTTGGGTGTGAGCAAAAACACGCCGTTTTTGTGTGTGTCCCTTTAAATGCAAATGAGCTCTGCTTTCCAGAAGAGGGCGGAGCTTTAACAGCTCAACAACAACAAAGCTGGAGAATCTCACGCAGCCAAAATGAGGATTGTCAGTAACGGTGTTCAGCCTTACATTGTTCAAACCGGAGTCGACACTGATGGAGAGACTCAGGAAGAAGTTACAACTTTTAGATGTTTCTGAATGGTTAGTGGATAAATTGATGTAGTTGCTGTGGAGTTGATTCAACTCATCCACTAGCATGTGCCGTCATGTTCATCTTTTGTGTTGAATTGACCCTCGTTTGTGAAGCAGTCCGGCGTAAAATGACGGCATGACAACAACCCTCTACTACAACAACTCTTCCTCTTCTCTAAAGCAGCCCAACATGTCCTCAATAGTGTTCTGTGCTCCTCTGTGCAGCCAACGACAGAACAGCTAGCATGCTTTGCTCGAACTTTTGCCATGACGTTAGAACTGGTACACCGTTGTCACTTGTGAAAACAAAATGGTGGTGCCGTGGGTGGAAATGTGCAAATTAAGGCACTGTAATATTATAATAAGATCCTCTTCCTGCATAACAAGGGGAGCGAAATCTGAGCGGCTCGTTTTTTTCGCAGAGAAAGGCTTACCAAATCAAAGTTACTGGGTTGTCCTTTTTCATGTTTTCTGGGTTGGTAGATGCACCGGGGACACAGTTATAGCACTTAAACTTAAAATGGAAAAAGTCAGATTTTCATGATATGCCTCCTTTAATATTTTGCATTAGATTTTATTTTTATATTTTTTGTTCTCACTTTAAAGTGGTTATTTTTGTATTTATTTATTTATTTTTTGTCTGTATAGTTTTTTAAAATTCATTTTATTCATTAGTTTTTGGTTTATTTAGTTTTTGAGTTTTAGAAACCCCTGGTTTCACAGATAAACTAGTCCTAGACTAAAATGCATGTTTGAGCTGTTTGAACTGAAAGCAACTCGAACTGACATAAATTAGTGCCACTGTTTTGTCTCAAGATGCACACCAGTGATGTTTTTTTCTGGTGTATGTTTATAAAAGCTACTTAAATATCCTAATTGAACTAAGGTTTAATCCTGGCTTAGGCTAAGCCCTGTCTGTGAAACCGGGCCCAAGTGTTTATTTATTTATTATGGTTTTAGTTTTAGTTACTGATTATAAAAGTTTTTTATTTTTTCTAGCCTGTCTACATTTGTTTGTTTTCTCACAGCCTGTCTGTGTCTTCTTGTCTACAGTGGTATTTTAGTATCATTTATATACTGTTATATTTATCATTATTATTTTTTTTATTTTAGTTAGTTTTATTGATTTTGTTGTTGTGTGTGTCTTTAAATATGTGTCCATATAGTTTATTTCAGTTTTAGTTATTTTAGTATTTCAAGTTAAATGAATGAGAAATGTTGAAATAAATAAGTTTAAGTTTTTATACATTTTATATGATTTTAGCAAACATTTATTTTTATTGCACGTAACGAAAAAGTCGTTTTTAGGTTTAGTTAATAAGTATCACACTGTTTGTCTGTAGGTTAATTCATCTGTCTGGTTTGTGTTCTCAGTGTTTGGAGATTCAATCCAGTGAATTCCTGCAGTAAATCATCTATTAGCACATGTGCGATTGGTCACCTGTTATTTCTTTGTGTCGGTTTCTGCTGACTCGGTCTGTGTGCTTTACAACAATCCTCAGATTCATGACAAGAATGTGTTTGTGAGAGCCAGGAAAGGGGACGGAGTCGGCTTTGGGCCTTGGATTCCATTCTCATGCGAGGCCGTCCGTGAATAGACATTCTAGTCACTTCTATAAATATCCGGATGGGAGGGGGTGCATGAGTGTGGAAGGGGGTGTGTCGGCCAAGAACCTTCTTATAAATCTCAGCCCTCCCAAACAGGACACAGCACACGCCTGAAAACTTTCAGAGCAAGAGCGAACTTCAGCCATGGCCGAGAGACGCATTCCCTTCAGCTTCATGCACGGCTCACCCTGGGACCCTTTCCGCGACTGGTACCAGGGCAGCCGGCTCTTTGATCAAACCTTCGGGATGCCACCCTTCTCCGAGGAGATGCCCACTTTCCCGAGCACGCACTGGCCCGGATACATTCGGCCCTTTGGACATCCCGACATGCCCTCCTTAATGCAGAGCCCAGCGATGGCTCAGATGCCCATGTCGCCCCCCGCGGTGATGGTGCCTCCAAACTACGGACGGGCCCTTTCCCGACAGCTCAGCACGGGAATGTCTGAGATAAAACAGACGCAGGACGCCTGGAAGATCAGCCTGGATGTCAATCACTTCGCCCCAGAGGAGCTGTCGGTGAAGACCAAAGATGGGGTGGTGGAGATCACCGGTGAGCACTTTCATGTCATGATTTAGCCCAAGAAGAGCAGCTCAGTTTGTTCTCAAGCCATAGATGAAGTGTTGATGAAGACCGTCAGTATTGTGTTTATTTGTGAACTGACTTCATCATAGATCCACTAAAACATCAGCCGATTCAAACACACTGACACTTTAAACATGAAGCAGAAAAGTGAACTTCAGATGTTTTGTGTGCACAGATATGCAAGTTAATATTTTGCTTTGAGGAATGAAATTACACCTGATTTGCATAGTTGTTTTGAAAGAGAAAAGTCCAGGAAGTATCATGCTTTGAAAAAAAAAAAAGCAAAATCATGCTTTGGTGAATCATAATTATGAATTTTTGACTTTTTAGACTCATAATTTTGAATTATGATTTTGTTATATTTAATTTGTTTTATCTCATAATTTTGACTTTTTATGTTATAATTAATTGATTTTTATTATATACTTCTCTCATAATTTCAGCTGTCACATTTATGACTTATGTCAATTGACTTATCTCAATGATGACTTTGTATCTCATAATTGACTTATTGTCATAATTATGACATTTTATCTCATAATTATGACTTAGTATCTCAATTTCGACTTACGGTCTCATAATTATGGCTTTTTATCTCAAAATTATGACTTAGTATCTGATAAATTCAACTTATTGTGTTGCAATTGTGGCTTTTTATGTCATTATGACTTAGTATCTCATATTTTTTTACTTTTTATGTCATAATTACTGTATGCATATTTATTCATAATTTGTTTTTTTATCTCATAATTATGACTTTATATCTCATAATTTCAACTTTTTGTCAGAATTATGACTGACATAATTGACTTAGTACTTCATAATTTCAATTTATTGTGTCATTAATCATGGCTTTAATCTCAAAATTATGACTTTGTATGTCATAATTTCAACTTTTTATCACAATAATGACTTTTATGTCAGTTGACCTCGTAATTCTGACTTATTGTGTCATAATTATGGCTTTTTTATCTCAAAATTAACTGTCATATTTCAACCTTTTATCTCATAATTGTGACTTTTTATGTCATAATTATGCATTTTTATTATTTTTTTTAATTTCGTAATTATGGCTTAATATCTCATAATTTCAACTTTTTGTCACAATTATGACTTTTAATCTCAAAATTGTCTTAATATCTCATAATTCTGATTTATAGTCATAATTATGATATTTTATCTCATAATTATAACTTAATATCTCATAATTTCTACTTTTTTTTCAAAACTTTTTGTCATAATTGACTTTGTATCTCATAATTTTGATTTTTTGTGTCCTAATTATGGCTTTTAATCTCAAAATTATCTTAATATCTCATAACTTCAACTTATTGTGTCATAATCATGACTTTTAAACCTTATAATTAAGACTTTTTCTCTCAAAATTATGATTTACCAAAGCATGATTTTTATTTTTTAATGCGGTGGACATGGGCTTCCACGATTAATGGAGCTGGTAGAGTGTGAAGTAAAGGAAAGCTGCTGAACAACAGATGTTTCTGGGAAAAGTTTTATCTTCTGTAGGGTGGGAGCTGATAAAAACAGCCTGCAAAATTCCTGAGAAATGACACAGCCAGAGCTCAGAGCGGTTAAAACAGCATCTGCAGGATATTTTCAACAATACTGATGTCTTCTGGTCTAAAGGCCAGCGTTTGAAGATAGAGCCGTATAGAGACGTGTGTGTGTGCATCATTGCTCTTTCATAGCTCATGAGAATTACATTCTCAGCTGTGTGTCATTTACTTTTTTTGTTTCATATGGAAATGCATCAGATTTCAGAAGCAAAATGGCTGGTGGAATAGGGAGCATGTCATGTTGATCTTGTGAAGTAATACACACTGGACTCAATCTTTTAATGACTCCTATCATATCCATCACTGTGGTCGTCTATCAGATCACGAGGGTCTTCTGAGGTTTCAGACATGTTGTCTATAAACAAACAGAGCTGGTGCTGGGTTACCCGGGTGGGTGTCAGCCAGAGTTTAACTCTGAGGACAGTGAGGTCAAATGCACCATGTTGAGTTACACATTCAGGAAGTGGTTTAGAGAAGAAGCAGATACTGGTCACCGAAGCCTGACACATCAGAGGTGAAGCTCAGTCAATGTGCGATTAAACGCTTCAGGAGAAGTGTGACATGAATGTGAATGGTGATTGATCATTCAAAACAACCCTAAGGTGTCAGCCTTTTAATGCAGAATCTGAGAGCAATGAAAGAGATCTCATTTGTGTTTCTTCTTTTCTAAATGTCCGCTCACGTCTGATCTTCATGCAGGCAAACACGAGGAGAGGAAGGATGAACACGGCTTCGTGTCCAGATGTTTCACCAGGAAATACACGTAAGTACTGAGATCCTGATGAAGCACACTTGATAGGGAGGATGAATAATGAGAGGGTGGAGACAATGATTCATGCATCACATTGCATAATATTTCACATCAAAACACTGTTTTTGAAACGTAAATGTAGTGACACGAGTCTGTTGTGTTGCAGTCTGCCCTCTGGTGTCGACTCTGAGAAGATCACCTCCTGTCTGTCTCCTGAGGGCGTCCTGACCATCGAAGCTCCTCTGCCCAAACCTGCAATCCAGGGCTCTGAAATCAACATCCCTGTTAACACAGGCAGCAGCACAGCGGCCGTCAGCGCCACGAAGAAACCCTGAGCACTACAACACATACACACAAACACACACACACACAGATAACAATATTTTCAGCATGAAAGTCTTGCTACTTCTGGTCTATGTAAACTGCAGGTAGGAGAGGATGGATTGCCGCACTGCATTCCCATCTCATTTTTTTACGTCTTTCTTTTTCATCTTTGTCACTCTTTCTTCTCCTCCTCTCTTTACTTGTAGTAAATCAACAACAATCTCTCGAAAACATGCTCATATTTCACCCCCAAATCCAAGTAAAAATTAAAAAACAATATTTTTGATTAAGAATATTAAGCCTGTTTTATGACCAATAATATATTTTCATGACAATTAACCATTTTACCCCAAATACTTATTATAATGGGAAAATATTATTTATTTATATTTTAAATAGAGTATTGATATTTAACTATATGCATTTTATTTTAATTGTCTAGAGAAACCCATTTTTATCATTACAATAATGAGAATGAGATTTTTTTGCACTATACAGTAATGTGAGAATCGAAAATAATGTCACAATTTAAATGCTCCTAAAATATGATTGGCCTTTATGCTAGATAGATTTTTTCTCTTTTGATTTTGAGATTATGAGCAAGTCATTTCTTCACATAACTACGGTTTTACTATATATGCTGGTTTTGCTTCAGTTTTAACACCTTTTTTGAACCACTAGCAAACATACGCAGTCAGGCACAATAAAAACAATGTTTGTTTGTCATTATGTTTTCATCAAAAGTTGCTTATGTCACCTGGTCCATGTTAGTTAATGTTAACCAGTAGTCAAATACTGTAGCGATTTTGACTACTGTTGTAGGTATTGCAACCTTTTTAAAACCAATCTGACTCTCATTTACAAATGAGGGAAAAAAATTCACTTTGACTTTATCATACTGCCGGGAGAGTAACAGCATGGTTTCCTGACATCAGTCTTCAGATTGGTCTCTTTGGGTTTCTGAGGCATTACATAATGTTCTATATTACTGTAATAAAGACTTTCCCATCATGAGCTATCCTAATGGTAGAATCGGGAATAAACATCTTCAAGGCAAGGCAAATGATTTTCTTGCATTTATTTGTTTTGTCATTATGGTCAAAGCCACACCCATTCATTTATTATATATTTTGCAATAACAGAGTGTCTATTTTCACTAAGTGCAAATAGCGTCCCTTGTTGGCAAATGCTATTTACACTAGCTCCGCCCACCAATGTCTGATTGGGCCACTCTATTTAAAAAAAAGGTGCTCAGAATCCAACATCTTGAGTGGTGCAGCAGTAGCGAGTAGTAGCACTGATCGACACAGGTTCGAATCCACCTTTTGCAGAGTTTGCTCTTTTCCATTTTCCCATCACATATCACACCAGAAAGGCATATATTTTTAATAAAAAATTCTAAAAGTGCAAAAACTGCCTAATGAGTTTATACAAGTATTTATTGGGTAGGGTTAAGGGAAGGTGTAGGGAGGGATTTTATTCTCCCAATGAGGCAGCATCCATTTAATACTTTTAATAAATATAATCATTTACACTCTATGATATTATTGCATCCTGTTAATGTACAACTGAGGTGCAAAGAGATTCTGCCAATATAAAGATAGCATCTAATTTACACTTATTGCAAAGAACGGTAACACTTTACTTGAAGGGGGTGGCATAAGACTGACATGACACCTTCATAATCATGACATAACACATGTCATGAATATGAAGGAGGTTTTATGAATGTTTATGACAACTGTCATTAGTGTCATTCTCGCTCATATGTCATTTTTAATGCCAATGACATTGTTTGAGATGTCCGAGTTTGACAACTTGACATAAACCATACATCATAACTGTCATGTCTTTGTCATGACAACTTGACATCATTAGCTTTATGGGTTAACATTACATTAAACTGTCATGTGGTTGGTTTGACATTGGCGTCATGTGGCCATTTAATAGTGTCATAAATATGTATCTGACCTCAAGTACAGTGGTACAAATTGAACTTGTCATTAAAATGTCATTAAGTGACAATACTCTGACAATAATTTTATAACAGCATCATGACTATTTTCATTTCATGTTTTTTTTTTTGTTTGTGTTTTTTTTTTAAGTTTCCTCCAACAGAAGGTCAGATATAGACATTTCAAATTTCGTAAAAAAGATGACACTGTTTAAATAATGGTAACACTTTATTTTAGGTCTTTTAACTATTGCTTATTACTATTAGCATTCATATGGCTAAATATTGGCTATTTATTAGTACTTATAAAGCACAATTAATGCCTTATTCTGCATGATCTTATTCTACATTCTTAATCCTACCCAATACCAAACCTAACAATTAACTATAATAAGCATAAATTAGGAGTTTATTGAGGGAAAAGTCATAGTTAATCGTTTTATAGTTTCCCTACTGATTGTTACCAAAAATAATGTAATGTATGTTAAAACCATAAAGCTAAGTAGTTTTTTTTAGTTTGATAATTAATCTGCTATGTCATGTTATGACAGGTTATGATGTTTTGCTAATGTCAAGTTGTCATGACAAAGACACTGACAGGTTATGATGTATTGGTTTATGTCAAGTTGTCGTAACAAAGACATCTCAAACAATGTCATCTTTGCATTAAAATGACATAATTGAGCGAATGACATTTAATCACAGTTGTCATAAACATGCATAAAACCTCCTTCATTCATGACACGTGTCATGTCAAGATTATGAAGGTGTCATGTCAGTCTTATGCACACCCCTTCAAGTAAAGTGTTACCCAAAGAACTGTTACTTTTACATGGTGTAAATAGAATCTATCGCTATTTTCATTTGGTGTAAATAGCATCTACTTGGTGTAAATAGCCGCTGACGTTGAATAATTTGACAATCCTCCCAACTGAAAATCAGATTAATGTTTGCAGATTCCATCTGGACTTGCTTATGAAAGAAGTGAGTGATGCTTGTTCTTGATCATCATCTCTCTCTCTCACACAACAGGAAACAATTTTGTCGAAACTTTCATGAATCTAAATATAAGATCAATACGGTTATTGACTGTAACTGTAAGAGGTGCCTTCAAATAGCAGAGATGAGATAGAAACCACTTTAATAAGTAATAGAAGTTGTTTGAACTGTTTTATGCATAATGTATCTCAGAGTGTAGTCATGCATGTGAGCTTCATCTACTGAAATAGCATCTGTATGCATGTTTCATGATCACTGCACACAGTTTACATCAGTGTTATCTTTCAAAATTATCATTTTAATATTACCCATGCAGTTCTGCAGCATTTTTTTTTAAACCATGTACAGTGATTTAATAGATGGCCATGTAGTATGATTAGAAATGATGACTGTACTGATTCTGACGGCCCTGAAAAAGGGATTTCCTTATAGTGAACAGAATCTTATCTGGCCTGTTGAGGAGGTACAGTACAAATAAGTATGCATAATGTTTGCATATCTATGAATTTTAGGCTCTATTCTAGATTAATTCAAGTTCATGTTAAAATGCACATGTTCATGCTTAATAAGCAGATACAACTATAAACTATTGGTGATCTCACTGTGGTGATGTAAATGTATTCCTGTTTAAGTAGCCTCAGATTGCAATATTGGCTCAACCAGTGGCATGGAGACGGGTGAAGTGTTTAAGAAACCAGTTTGAAAACAGTCATTATTATTGCAATTCCAGTTGGTGTAATGGCAATAAATCATACCATTGAAAGATTTACATGGTGGGAACTGGTGCCAGATCAGTGAAAATCAGTCAATACTGTCACTGTTCTTTTTAAAAGCTTGAATAAATGATTTTATCTCTTTCCCCAGGCCTCTTTCGTCTTTGCATCCATCCATTCCTTATTTTGCCAGCTGTCTGAGTACAGTCCAGTCTTCACTATGTGTAGTGATATATGAGCCGAGGGTTTGATTGGAGGAAACACAGATGCGTGCACATGCACACTGTCAGCTGGTAAGCAGAAGTAGGCCAGCTCTCCTAAGACTCCATCTCACTAACTCTCTCATTTCAATAACATTGATACCACTGCCAAAATGTTATAAAAGCAATATGGGGTGCAATTTATCTATTATACTGAATACAGAGAGAGAGAGAGAGAGAGGGCGCTGTGAATTTGCCAAAGAACAACGTGAAGAGAAAATTAAAAAGAACTGAGTGAAAGAACTGAACTCTAAGTCTTATGGATTAATAACTGGCAATATTTCAGCATGTGCACATTTGAAGGATGCTTTATTGAAAATGTGCACTGAGGAACCTACAGTAGTACACTTACGAAAACTAACCATGGTTTTATTATAGTAAAGGTGTAGTAAACATGGTTTTGGTGGATTGATTACCATTTACCACAGTTTTACAACAAATACCATGGTTAACCTATTTATTTTGTGGCTACCATGGTTTAACTAGCCTATAATATTTTTGGGGGGTTTTTTTGTAGTAAAACCATGGTTAATTTTCGAAAGGGTAGAAACAATTTCATCATGGTAGGCTACATTAATAAGGCCATGCAAAGACTTTCAGCTTGTTTCAGAACATGTTTCAGAGTTTGTCTGATGTTCAATTGTTTATCTAATTACATGAAAACCTAATCAGAAATATAAGAATGAGCTGGAACTTTCAGTTGCATTTTGGGAATTCTACAGCAAAAGGTTCAAGATTTTATTTGTTTTTAAACAATGGTTAAAATAGGAACCTAACGCCTTCACACATTAGTTATGCAATTTTATATGAACACAGAACCCTAACAATCCTTTATTTCACCTACAACAAACCACAAATCTGTAATGTATACAATTATACATCCCCAAAACATTTCCACAACACAAATGACATAGTTCTTCTCCATACAAGGGCGTTCGTACGTTATTTCAGATAAAACCTCGGCAACTGCATAGCAACTATGATCCTATTGGATGGCGTGTTTCCCCTGAGCTGTTTTCATTGGTCCTTCAAGTTGTGCCTCGAAATGAAAAAGTAAGAGCAGTAAGATTTCAAAGAAATATTAAATACCATATTCAGAAGTTCGCATTAGTATTTTGTTCCCTGTTCATGAGCTTTACTCTGAAGCGATGGTAAGTTATAAATGACATCAGAGTTCATCAGGTGGGATTCATTGGCGTTCAATTAGCCAGTTTAATTAGCCTTTCCCGAAAGCCTTTGTGGCGAAACTTTTAATGCAACTGGATACGGTAAGAGTCAGGATACGGTTTCCTGACAGTGATAGTCGATAGGAAAAAAATTAAACAAAACAAATATTACAGATTACCAGATGAAATACTGTGCAAAGCACATAAAGAATCACTCACAGCGACACCAGTGGATAATGTAGCTGTATGTTTATAAAAAAGGTCATTCTCTTACAATTAAAGGTGCAATATGTAATATTTTCTGTCTGCTAGAGGTCGCTAGAGGCCTATTCAAAACAAAGGAGACTGTCCTCCAAAAAAACGACCCTATAGGTGGTTTTTTAAGCACCATATTACGACCTATATTTACGTTTTGAAGTCATGCGCCCTCTAGTGGGCGTAAAAATAACGACAGTGTCGTGTTACGTCTGTCATCATGAAATGACGTAGGACTGTCATTACCAATCAAAATGCGTGTTCATTTAAATGCAATGTGTGGACTTTTTACAGCATTTCTCCTATTTCCATTTACCAAAACTAATTTTTATTAATGACTACAACCACCCCCATCCCTAAACCTACCCTTTGTGATTTATAGTGCATTTACACTTTATGAGCACATGTCTTCCCTGGGATCGAACCCACGCTCGCATGATCACATGATTGCATATTGTTATTGCAATGCTCTACCAGTTGAGCTACGCGAAACCCGAAATATGACGCAGATAAAAGGGAACAATGCATTAAAATGAAAGTGTCCTGTTGTCAATAGGGGCGCAACTATAGCAAACGCTCCTATGAGTCGTATTTCAGGGAAGTGACAAACGACCTATATAGTCGTATTGGTTGGAGAACATGTTGAAATAATTGGGATAGGACTCGGGAAGAAATCATGTTCATGAATGCGATTATTTCGCGATAATGAAGCAGAGCTGGACCGAGTGTGGTGGGAGCTGAACGATGCTGCTGGAGCGATTGCGCAACACACGCCGTGAGCAGCGGAACTTTTATTATGTCACAGTCGCCGGCGCCGCTTACGCTTTTTAATATTGTAAGTGCTCAAGTGAACAAAATATATAACACTGGCCTAGTGGTTTTTGGATATTTTACATCAAAATTCTTACATATTGCACTTTTAAGATAGGCAATATTAAAATGTTTGAGTGATTCCCAAAATCTGAACATTAACTAACAAAACAACATGTAATTTACTGCAGAACCTGATTTCACCAAGTGTAATGTTCCTGGACCAATGTCTTTGTTGATCCTGGAACAACATTCCAATCGACCAATGAGATTTGACTGATAGGTTTACATTTAAAGGGTTAGTTCACCCAAAAATAATGTCATTTATTGCTCACCCTCATGTCGTTCCACACCCCTAAGACCTTCATTCATCTTCGGAACACAAATTAAGATATTTTTGATTAAATACGAACTCTTATTTTTTATTTTTGGGTGAACTAACCCTTTAATGTCAAGTTTAAGCTTACAACCAGGGTTAGGTGCTTCTACACCATTCTTATTCACCTGTCTTTTACCTCTGATTTTAGGGATAACTTATGGGTATAGGGTTAGGTTTAGGGATGAGGATATGGACTAGGACTAGTCTGTTTTCAGTGTAAACTGGCATTGCATTAGTTACACTTTCTTCGTAAGTTGAATACGGAAGGCTTTCTGGCGGAAGCTAGATATTTTACTTCATAACTTATTAAATATGGATATTTTACCCCCCAGAGCCATGTGGATTACACGTTTATGATGGATGGATGGATGTAGATGGAAGCACTTTCTTCAGCTCATATTCATTGGTATTGCTCACTGCCATTATAAAGCTTGAATGCATCAGGATATATATTAATATTTCTCAGATTGTGTTCATCAGAAAGAAGAAAGTCATATACACCTAGGATGGCTTGAGGGTGAGTAAAGCTTGGGATTTTCATTGTAAAGTGAACTAATCCTTTAAGCAGGGACAGTAGCAGTTGATCATTAGTACACTCTAAAAAATGCTGGGTTAAAAACAACCCAAGTTGGGTTGAAAATGGACAAACCCAGCGATTGGGTTGTTTTAACCCAGCGGTTGGGTTAAATGTTTGCCCAACCTGCTGGGTAGTTTTATTTAAACCACTATTTTAAAATTGCTATATGGCTAGCTTAAAATGAACCCAAAATAGTTGGGAAATTAAAAACCAGATGCAATTTGAGACAACAATAATAGACAAAAGGTGAATGTTTATTAATAAGCTTAATATATTTTATTTAATAAATTTAAAGTTTTATAGTTTATTAATAAATGTATTAATCAATTTAATAAATGTTTATTGTTTAATAATTATTCATTGAACATTAAAATGTTCATTTCCAACATACTTTGGGCTAATTTTAATTAAGCAATACAGTAATTTTTAAACAATATTGAGTTAAAAAAAACTACCCAGCAGGTTGGGCAAACATTTATCCCTACCGCTGGCTTAAAACAACCCAATTGCTGTTTGTCCATTTTCAACCCAACTTGGGTTGTTTTTTAACCCAGCATTTTTTAGAGTGTAAGTGATGAAAAGCTGCTGCTAATTATTATTATCACACTACTTTTCTTCAAAACCCATGCATTTGCAGTGCAGTGTCTATCCAAAAAGTGAATGATTGTTTTTCCAGATTGTATTACAGTTAGTAATGGGGTTTTGAAGAAAGTGCTCAGACATCCTCATGCTACTGGTAAGGTTTGTCAGACTCGCTGTCCTTGCATCTTTTATTTGTAATCATTGATTTCCCATTCTCTGTCTGACTGATGGTATAATGTTCACACAAGCTCATCTCCCGCGACCAAATCAATATTTGCTTGTGCTGTAGGATTCAGCTCAACGTGCTTACGTCTGCCCTACTGACTCCATTCTGCTCAGGGCAGATTGCCTGTTTGACTTTGGACTGGAGTTGGCGGCGTATGCTTGATGTGCACAAAGGTGCCATATCACTCCCTGCATAAGCATTTACATGTAATCTAAGCTTTTTTCATTAAAAAGTTCCCATTAAATAAAAATGGACGTTTTTTGGAGTTTAGTATGAATATGTTAGTCTTAAGCTTATAGTGTGCTCCAAAACAATGACAAAATTCACATTTAGAAGATATAAGCATTCAAAACTTACAGTCTCTCACTTCCGCCAATCTGGATGAATGATTTTGATGACATCACGCTGCACTTCAGCTTCTCATCAGATTTTCTGTCCAATCAAATGCTCTCTAGAATCTGAAGCAATATTTAGTGCTTCCCCAAGAAATTTTCACTCTCTCACAAAGAACGCAAAACTTTTGCAAGAGTTTCTTGATGAAATGCAAATCTTTTGTGAGCGAACACAAATTTCTTGGGGGAATGCAAAACTTTTTGAAGTGAACACAAAGTTTATTAGGGGAATGCAAATATACAAAGACATAGACCTGATATAGAAGGGCTACATCGGACAATTGAAATGAAAGCGGCACGAATTAGCGTTACTCATTTGAGCTGCGCAGCTCGGACTGTTTATCTGCTCGGACCAATAATAGAGTGGGCCGATCTCCATCACGTGACACTGTGCTGGGAGATCCAGTGAAATCTTGTGAGAAGCATTAAAATTTGGCACATAATTCTCTGATAAACCACAGATATCAGATCAAAGAATGGAAGCCATGAGAAACAATGTGCCATGAACACAAATCACCCAGTTCAAATCACCAACATTCACCATGTATTTAATGTAGTAACATTAAACTTGTGGCAGAAATGGTCTAATGTAAAGAGCTTCACACAACTTTTCCCAGCACTTCAAAGCTTTAAATATTACCCAATTTGAATGTTATTTTTAATGTGATGACCAAAATATTATCTGTTCATCCTTCATAGGTTGTCACCATTAATAAAACTAAAAATTTCACAATAATCAAACACTTATTTAAAAATAAAAAAGACAATAAATTACCAGTGTAGTAGATGGCTGCAGAGGAGCACTTATTGGTGGATTAGCCATTTCCACTCCCTAATATATATTTTAGTAACACTTTCTATTAAGAGCATGCTTATATGAATTATAGCTCCATTTATACTTATTTATAAGCAAGTATTACTGTTTTATAAATATATTTATAAAGACTTATTAAGGCCTATACCACATTATAAGAACATTTATAGTTAAATTTATATTATTTATATACTTAATTATAAGTCATGCATTTGCTTTTTCAATGCTCATGCTCATAATCCATTATACACTGATTTAAGTATTAATTAGTCAGTCGTATGGTTCCATGAATGTATTTATAAAGATGCAACCTGCATTGCTATAATGTTATTATATTATAGTTACAATGACTTTTTAGTAATTCAGATTTATTTATGTCATATCATTACTTATTATGAGTAATAATAGAGTTACTACTCTCTATAAATGCATCATTGTTGGCTTTAAGTAAAGTGAAAACACAGGATGCAATTTTCCTAAAGAAAATGTTAAGAAATCATGAAGATGTGCTCATTATACATTTTAAGTTGCTTACTTGTAAAATGTAACTAATGAACAATAATTCCTGTAATAATAATAATAATAAAACAGAAATCATTAATACAAACAGTTGGAAAAAAATGTATCTTTTTTAATGTTACATACTTGCAAAACACTGCAACAATATTTGTAAAGTATAATTCCAAACTGCTATTAGCAATACCATGCATATGGCTGATAAAATTCAGGACCTCTAATGCAAACATTAGCTGTTAAAGACATAATTAATAACTAATTGGTACAGCAAACAAGAGTCTATGGAACTATTTTATATTTGATCATTTATAAATCAGTGTATAATGGATTATGAGCATGAAAAAGCAAATGCATAAGTAATTATAAAAATAATTATATAAATGTATCTATAACTGTTCTTATAATGCAGTATAATGAGTCTTTATAAATATATTTATAGAATAGTAATACTTACTTATAAATGGGCCTATAAATCATTATAAGCATAGTCATGTTACCTATATTTTTAATATTCATTCATTTATATTTAGACATTATGAATAATAATAATAGTTAATTTTATCTGCAACTCAATTCAAGCTGTCAGATAGCCTATTTTTCTTACAAAAACGCATCACAACCCTCTGGAGTCGTATGGATTACTTTTATGATGGATGGAGGAGCTTTTCTGGGCATCAAAATCTCGGTTATGATTCACTCCTGTTATAAAGCTTGGAAGAGCAAGAATATTTTTTAATATAACTCTGATTGTGTTCGTCTGAAAGAAGAAAGTCATATATTCCTGGATGGCTTGAGGGTGAGTAAATTATGGGATAATTTTCATTTTAGGGCGAACTAACACTGTAATGGCACCGGTGCTCCTGCCCTCAGATGTTAGTCTGGAGCCCTGCAATGGTTCTCGAGAGATGTTAGAAGAATTTTGTCTGTGGTATATTTTCACTGCAAAACAACAAGAAATGCTGCAAATATTGTGGACAAATTTTGAGAAAACACCAAATTCAGTCATTTTAGGCTGCCAAAATCACAAAAAAAATCCTATAGTTTTCATTTGCATGCTTAATAAATACCATTACACATTACAAAGTAACTATATCACTTTCTCTTTACTCTTTGTAGAAGATGAGCTTGATGAAAACCAGCTTCAGCCGAATGAACTTTAAACTAAAGCAGAAGTGTTGGCACTAACTGTGTGGCAGATGCTAGCATTAAGCAAAGCATTATCAGAGACGGCCCTCAGCCATCTAGGAGATGGCACGGGATGGCACAGAACGGGAGGGGAAACAGGAGCTCAAACAGTGTTGTTCACTATCATCTGACTACTAGACTAACCACTGTGCCATTTACACTTGCTATTATTATTATTAATAATAGCTGAACATCATGTTTCTTCTGATGATGTGAACAGGAAATGACTCGCATACAACAACAGCACTGAAATGGTGGCTAGAAGAGCACAGTCATGTTTTTATTATTTTTTTTAATTATCATTATTATTATCATTATGTTTCTTTTGTGCAACCGCTACATGACTCACATTTAAGATACCAGTAGACGCGGAAAAAGAAAGAAAACAGAAATCATAAGAATAGGTAATGTTCCATGAGTGAATCCCTTACAGAAACAGATTCTGAAGAGGAAAAAAACAAAACAAACACTGATTTTACAGCAAATCTTAAATATCTCACAGCAGAAAGCACAGAAAGGAAAAGTCATTTTAAGAACAACATTAATCGTTTCACAATGTAATCATAATTTACTCGTGACAAAATGCCAGATATGGTGTTTATTCTTTTTTTTCTTTTTTTTTGTCTTTTTGCGTCCTTTTTTGTTCCTTTATTAAAAACCAAATACAAGAATTGCATGTCACTATAGCAACATCCATAACAGATTCATTTATAGTAAACACGCACTGTTTTAGTACTTCAGCGAGGAAAAAGATATATAAGAAATAAATCATAACAGATTGAAACAATCCAATATAAATAGAAATAATATTAAATTCTTAAAGTTTGTAAAGTTCAAGAAAAGTCGAGCTATGGTATATAAATACATCACCAGCATGCACAATATTGTATTATTGGAGCTGTAATCGTCCTACACTGAGAAACAGTATAATAGGCAAGTGCATTTCATGAGAATTAAAACACCAACAAAAACTCTTTAGCCAAAATAAATTAAACTGAATAACAAAAAAACACACAGTTGGTACCATAAACCAAGAGATTAGGTTTGGGTTTTCGTTTTTTGCAAAGCATTTAGTTTTTCTTTCTGGAAATGTTATTTTTCGTCATTTGCTTTTTTAATTGATAAATTATTCTTCAGTGCATTAGAATGAAATTTCATTATTCTCAACCGGCGTCTGGCAATTTTTGATATCCATTAAATAATAATGATAATAATAACGATTGCAGTTATTTTGTCGAGAGGAAAGAAACCGGTTTTAGCTTTGGATTGAGAAGGGCGAAATGAGAATCTGAAATAAAGTAGTTGTGTTGTTCAGATGTAATGCATAATGTGGAGTAACCAGTGTAAACGACGTTCAAACATTAGTGGGTGCAATTCAGAATCCCAATAAACGTATATCAGAGACAAAAACACGACCGTTGCGTTCACGCCCAGTGCAGCCTGTTTGCAAATTCCTACTTTTGCGAGGCGATAACATTCAAGTTTTCACTTTTTTCTTTTTCCTTAAGCCCACCCTTGCTTTGAAGTACTTCTTACTCACAATGTAAATTAATATAAGCAGCTCCACTTCGTATTTCACCACAAGAACAGCCAGAGTTTGGGTTCATCGAAACCCTTCGGCCACTTAGAATAGACTGACGTACCGACAAGCAAGTGTTGTTCAGGTAAACGTCACATAAGGAAAGGGTTTAATTTTTTTCCTTTTAAGCTGCTACTTCTTTTTTGTTTTTTTTGTTTTTTTTATTTTGTTTTTTTTTGAGGCATACCATTCTTTTTATCTAGCATATTTCTCTAAATCGTAATTTAGTGGGAAATAAAGAAAACCGCGCTGCTTTGCTATTGGCAAACGTGGCTGGCACAGTTCCATCATGCCCCCTTTTGTGAATTTTTCATGTACTACTTTTTTTGTTTTTCGTTTGTTGTGTGAGCACGCGTGTTTTATGTTACGGCTGAGAGGAAAAGGGTCTCAAAAGATCTTCTCTTTTCTTCGACGCTTAATTGTTGCCTTCGCCCGCCTCGTCATCTTGTTGATCGCTCGTCCAGAGCGTCAGGTTGTCTCGCAGGAGCTGCATGATGAGGGTCGAGTCTTTGTAGGAGTCCTCGTTCAGGGTGTCCAATTCGGCGATGGCGTCGTCGAAAGCCGTCTTGGCCAGATGGCAGGCCTGCTCGGGTGCGTTCTGGATCTCGTAGTAGAAGACCGAGTAATTGAGCGCCAGACCCAAGCGGATGGGGTGCGTGGGCTGCATGTGCTCTTTGCTGATCTCATGGGCCTCGCTGTAGGACTTCTCAGAAGACTCCACCACTGTGGCTCTCTTCTCACCTGTGGCCACCTCCGCCAGGTAACGGTAGTAGTCGCCCTTCATCTTCAGGTAGAAGACTTTGCTCTCGTGCTGGGCGTCGCCGCAGTTCTTGATCAGGAAGTTGTCGAGGAGGTTGAGCACGTCTTGGCACACGGCCTCCAGCTCCTTCTCGATCTTCTCGCGGTAAGCGCGAACCATCTCGATCTTTTTCTCGTTGCCATCCGCAGAGGTCTTCTGCTCGATGCTGGAGATGACGCGCCAGGATGAACGCCCGCGCGCCCACTACGTCTTGTAGGCCACCGAGAGCAGGTTCCTCTCCTCGTTGGAAAGGGCCTCGTCAGCCTCTGTTACCTGTGAGGAGGTGGGAGAGGTACTTGAGCATTCTTTAAAACTTTCACCGGTTTCATAGTGACCCAACCCAGAATCAATGATGCGTGTTGTTTATGAATAAAATAATTCATAAATCTTTGCATTTACACTAACACAACATTAATATTGTGAAATATTATTACAATTTAAAATAACTGAATTTTCAGCATCATTACTCCAGTCTTCAGTGTCACAATGATCCTTCAGAAATCATTTCTAATATCTGATTTGCTGCACAAGAAACATTTATGATTATTATCAATGTTGAAAACAGTTGTGCTGCTTCATATTTTTAGAAGAAACCGTGAATAACTAGAGGTTACTCAATGAAGGTTTGGGTAGTCAAATTAAAGGCACAATATGTACATTTTTCAGCTAGAGTCACTTATTCAAAACAAAAAGCAGCTTGATTTCGTGGAATCATAGGAGGTGTTGTCTTCATGTCCACAGCTGGTGGAAAAGAATCGGGATAGGACTCGGGCAGAAATCATGTTCATGGATGAGATTATTAACGTTACTGTAGTATAAGCAGAGCATGACCGAGTGTTGTGGAGCTGAACGGGAGCTGGAGCAATTGCTAATGAGAGACGAGTAAGATAGCTAGATATATATCATGGTAAACTGAGATAGAAAACGAGATTGTAAACATAAGACTTACTGTGTTGAGCTATATAACGATCGTTTTTCTGTCTATAAATGTACTCCAAACATTTGCGCACCTGTCTAATAAAACATAAAAATTAATAAGCGTCTTTGATGTTTCCAAGGTTTCTACAAAATAAAACCGGAAATCGGAGACTGTCCTCCGTTTTTTCAAGCACTTATTACGACCTATATTTACGTTTTGAAGTCATGCGCCCTCTAGCAGGCGTAAAAAATAATGACAGTGTTCGTGTTACGTCTGTCGTTCATGAAATGACGTATGACTGTCATTACCAATCAAAATGCGTGTCTTTAAATGCAATGTGTGGACTTTTTACACCATTTCTCCTATTTCATTTTAGCAAAAACTAATTTTTTTTATTAACAACTTTCTGCTATTCAAATATCAATTGCATTTACCATTCTCTGATACCATCCGTTTCAAACTGACGGCGTTAAATTTGTGGTGCAAAGTGTAGTCATATTTTATGAATCAATTCTCTTTATCTCAGGAAAAGAAGAACGGAAACCTGCGGGTAACGCAGTATGCATTTTGATGACGCCTGCTTAAAGCATTGCTGGCAAAACTAAAAGCCCACTAACCAAACCTTCACGGCTTCAACCTCATGTGACAGAGGGCTGTTATGCCAGCAATAGGGCATTAGTTCACTCAAATCATTCCTCATTGCATGGGTCACTAATGAAAACCGAAAGGGGGGCGCGGATTGTTTTTTATTTACACTAACCTGTGTCAAGTTCAGCCATGTCCGTTCAGTTAAGGAACTGTCATGTAAGTACAGAAAGATGGCAGAGAGGGTTGTGTTGTAAATGGTAGTTCACAATGTCTTTTGGCGTCATGCTGCCATTGATCCGGTGAACAGTTCAAGTAAGCTTCAATGTGGTGATTTGCCAGATGTCTATTTATGGACATGGGATCTTCATTGTTCATTTTAACCTGGTGTAGGCTGGAAGAAGTGTAGTAAATTATCATAGAAGACTGGCAGCGTTTCAACAAAAACGGCATGCCACTTGCTTTTGTATATAAAAATATTGCAGCCTGAATACAGTTGTTTCCAGAGCAACATAGTATAAGTGAACCTACACATGCTTGCAAAAAAAATTGGCCGAATTGCAGCTTGCAGGGATGCTTTGAATTAACAGCCTGACAGTGGGCGGATGATCTGGTGACTAAAGTCTATCTTTCGCTTCTCTTTCTATACCGGTTCGGATGCAATTTCCTGCGTCCGTTGGAGAGGCTCAATTTATTTACGCATTTTGCGTATCATTCGTGCTCTGCACTCATCATCAAATCCAAGAGCACACACACACCACATTGCATGCTATTGCGTCCTTCAAGTTTTAAGAAAGTGGCTGCTGATAACCCTGAGTGTTCGGCACACAAGCCAGTTTTATATTGCGGTAGGTTGAGATATGCTTTAATAAAAAAAAAAAAAAAAAAAAAAAAAAAAAAAAAAAACAAAAAAAAAAACAAATTTAATGACATGCAGTTCTGTTAGAACAGGGATTCTGATAAAGTATTTTTGTCAGCTGAACCCATTTGAGCTATTATATTACTTAAAGGCACCTATTAGGTCCCTTTTCACAAGATGATGTCCACGAATGGTCTGTGAAGTTTCAGCTCAAAATACCCCACAGATCATTTATTATAGCTTGTCAAATTTGCCCCTATTGGTGTGAGCAAAAAACACACCATTTGTGTGTGTCCCTTTTAAATGCAAATGAGCTGCTGCTCCCCACCCCCTTTCCAGAAGAGGGCGGAGCTTTAAACAGCTCAAAACAACAAAGCTGGAGATCTCACGCAGCCAAAATGAGGATGTCAGTAACGGGTGTCAGCCTTACATTGTTCAAACCGGAGTCGACACTGATGGAGAGACTCAGGAAGAGTTACAACTTTTAGACGTTTCTGAATGGTTAGTGGATAAATTGATGTTTAGTTGCTGTGGAGTTGATCAACTCATCCACTAGCATGTGCCGTCATGTTCATTTTTGTGCGAATCCAGTGTTGAATTGACCTCGTTTGTGAAGCAGTCCGGCGTAAATGACGGCATGACAACAACACTCTACTACAACAACTCTTCCTCTTCTCTAAAGCAGCCCAACATGGCACACAACCTTTGTGCATGTTTTGTTCTCGGGGGGGTTTATGTAAATGTTGGGTTTTGTGATGTCACTTTGAGCATCGTAACTTTGCAGATGTTGTTTAAGCTCAAACAGCAACATTACACACTAACTAAAGTTAAAAAAGTCAAATCATAATCAAGCACCCCTTTTAAATTCTGATGATTCTACATACACTGTAAAAAAAATAAATTTTCCAAGTTTCTAAAACAAAACATTGCAATAGATTTAAATTATTTTAATTTTACCTTATTATAATTTAATTAATTATTAGCTTTTCTTCAACTCACAAACCCCGGTTCAATGTGGACAAAACTCCATTTTAAAATGGACATCTTTCTAAAAAGAGACACGTTTGAAAATTGCTTTATTTAAATTAACAATTGGGGAGATTTGGAATTTGAACCAGAATCATTAAATTCTTTATGATTCCTGACTGTAAAAAAAAGATTTTTTGAAGTTGAAACTAAAACAAACATTATTGGAGTTTTTTAAGAAATTACTCATTTTTCTACCTCAAAATTCCAAATTTAATTCAATGTGTTACTTGCCCTGCTTCTTTGTAATTATTTGTGAAATTTACTAGCAATTACTGGGTAAAAAACACACAGCAATTTTTTTCAGGGCAGCTGCACATGTCAAATGTTAAATATATGCACTTGCTCATAAACAGAAAAACACTCAATTCGTTTCCTGCATCAGACTCGGAACAGTATTACTGATCAATTAGACCACAACTTCCTTCTTCAATTTCCAGCACAACAGCCATTAAACAACCTGAGACTGAAAGAGACAGTTGCTGAATCACTGTGTAACACGTAAACTGGTCTTGCATAGTAAATGGTGTTGTGTACAATACCATTTACAAACTGCCTTTAACCTCTTCCTCACATACCCTCCATCCCAGACAGCAGGGGGTAAGTAAAGAGCCGTCTCCATAGAAACAGGGTCGTCGTAATCGTCTTTTGTTTGGACGCACCTCGACTATCTCTGCTGCGCTTGCCGTGGCAACGGCAATGATGTCCACGCTTCTTGCGTGTGTGTGTGTATGTGCGAGATTGCATGTGTTTGCGTGTGTATGTGATGGAGCGCACGTGCGAGCGTGTGGGTGGATGCGACATGCTGTTGTACGTGTGCCAGGTTATCACACATGGACACATACTCATAACCTGTCAGGAAAACCTGCAGATGTGTGTTAATCAAGCAGCATGTTTGTAGAGTATACCTTTACAACAATAACACATGGAACACTGAAATCTGCATTGCGTTTGCACCGCCGCTGATCCAGAGAGAGCCTGTTACCATGTATAGATACAGTATTAGGGGTGTAACAGTACAGTTATCCCATCCCAAACTGTACGGTACGGACGTCACGGGTTCGGTCCATACAGTTTTAGACGATGAATACAGTCAGTCAACCCGTGGTGATCCACACTCCAGTCCAGAAGGGGGCTACTTGCGGTTAATTTAACGTTGCCAAAACTCTGTACGCTAAAACGCCTTTTTAAAACAAAGGCACAAACAAAAGGGAGGAAAACGAGAATGAGCGACATGATTCCGATGTCCCGCGCTTGGTGAAAAACAAAGTCCAATAGATCGGTTGTGCACATGGTCTTGTAGTTTGACTTGAGTACGTGTCAAATAGGCTAGGGTGGTAGGTTGAACCTTGTGTTCTTGTGGCCTCAAAGGACTCCAGCTGATGTGATCGTGACAGATATATTGCGCTTATAACTCCTTTTAACATCAGGCACATCCCGCCGCTCTTTATATTCTTATTCATGCATTTCATCACTCCGAATGTCAAAAGTGCTTTATATTTACATACCGCGATATACATGATATAGCAAAATCTCTAACGATACATTTCATACCGTGGTAACTGATATCGTCATAACGTCCATCCTTATTTTTGGTATTCATTTACATGACAGTGGTGTTTTGGGGACTTTTGAAAACGGGATTCAAAGCACAATTTTTGAAAACAATACTCCGTGTATTGTAAACTGCAAAAAACGTGAATTTGTGAAAACGGTGGCGTCACGAGCATGAGTATTTATGTGTTCAGTCTATAGGCATGTAGTGTTTCTTTTACAGAGTGACATCGCCATCTACTGGCCTGGCAGCAGAATTCAGCAATTTTAGTCGATTTTCATGGATCTGTGTGAATGGGAATCGTTGTTGTCTGTACGTGAAAAACTCAAAGGAAAAACTTTTAGTACATCATTGTCGTGTAAACGTACCCTAAGCTTCAGCGTAAGTAGATATCAAATTATGGAGCAAAATAGGGTTGGGAGTGTTATTGTTGGCACCTTACCTTTCCCCTTAAAGGGTTAAAAGTAAAAAAACAAAAAAAGATGTCCGATTGATCTACTCGCCCCTTTATGATTTCCATATGATGTTATCAGTCAATTATGTCCATGTCAAATCTGGCACCTTCAACCTTCAAGAATGTTTTTGTTTGCCTACAGCTGGAAAACGTGGAACTTTTTATGTCCTTTTTGAAGATGGCAATCCCAAGCAATTTGGACATTGTTCTACATTACACTTTTTTGTGTTCTGCTGAAAAACAAACAAAAAAATCATACAGGTTTCAAACATGAGTCATGTATCTTAGGGGACAAAAAGACAAAACACAAGCAGTATGATTCATGATGGGTGAAATGGTTTTCAATAGATAGAAGTCAAACATCAAACTTCTTTATTGCAATGCCTTGTTTTACTTCAGTGGAATGAGGTCTATAGAAATCATAAACAATCTAGTGCAAGCTCTTGATTTATTTGGCCTAATTAGATACAGATGCATTGAGCAGTGTTGCACAACAGTGCAGTGATACAGTTCTCATAGTGTGCTAATTTCGTCTGTGAGCCCTTTGTAGTCACTGTAATCTCAGGGCACTTGCAGTTTGGGTTGCATCATAAGACTCCAATGAAGCCGCCAGCTATTGCAGCAGCAAATGTTCAGTGACTTTTAACCCCAGTTGTATGATAAACAGAAAGTGTGAAGAAAGAGAGAAGGACTTGAGATGGCAAGAAGAACGACGGGTTTCCATACTAACTGCTACACCCTTAAAAAAAAGGGGGATTTTCGCAGTGTTTGGTTCCCCAATGAACTTTCAGTGAACAAAAAAAACAAAACATTTTTTTCTTAGTGTGAAGAGCATTCTAAAAACCCAAATATCCTTTTTTCCACTAGAAAGAAACTTTTACAGAATGAAAAAGGTTTTATTGATGTTAAAGATGTCAATGTCAATAAATAATCTTTATTTTTATGATTGCACTAAGGAGTTTATGACAATCAAAATCTAGTTGATGTGACTTCAGCACTGTTGTTCTAACATTCTCTTCCACTCCATTGCTTAATAACAGAGAAAGCTCTTTTAATGACCCACAGTTACGAGCCATGCGCCATGCCTCACTAATTTATTATTACGAACTTTATGGATGATATTGTGGACATGACAGAGAGGACCAGTGCCATTTCCTGACATTCAGGCCCCGTTTAACCCCTGGTTTATGCTGCATTCTCGCCACCGCGTAATTACCGTAATCTTGAGAAGACAACATGTGACGTTATATTTTTGGAGCTGTTCATGTCCTCAGACTGGGAATTATGCATTTCTATGGCACCACTATCAACGCCTAAATGAATCTACTGAGGTCAGGCGGTACAGCAGCCACGTGATACACGCTTTCAGAAAACTCACAGCTTACAAACTGTAATTACAAGCTCTACGAGGACGTGACCGATCATAGTTAATTATGACATGGCGTGAACGCACCTTCAAGATATGTTTTTGTCGATCAAATCACAAGTGGACGATGCTAAATACAGGTGTACACGGGGTCTAAAATGTTTTGATATTGTCCACTTTCAACCACTTCTAGAGGTAGTCGAAAACGCATTCGACTGGATTGCTTTTATAGTGTAGACGCTCATGTGGTCGAATGTGTTCAAACAGCCACAAAAGACCACCCACTCTCCAACTACTGACCTAATCCATAAACATTATGAGAAGCGCGCTAACCAGCACATCATTAGGTCATCGTAGGTTACATCGTTGCACCAGTAGGTGGCGACAGGCGACCGTCTTTATGAGTGAGTTGATGATTAATTCATTCAACTGATTCTTTTCAAAACACTGATTCATTCAGGAGGAACGAATCAAGTGACGTCTTTATGAGTAAGTCGTTGAATCATTCACACAACCGTTTCATTCAAAACACTGATGCTGCTTTGAAATCACATACTCTCGAGTAGGTACTTATTTTGAATAAGTAATTATTTTGCAACTTCTAAAAAGTATGTTTTATATAGTGTAGTATGAATGTGATTTGGACATACTACATTCGGCATGCTGTCATTATCATGTGACCTACCAGCACCAGTTGTGTCACTTCACTGCCAGTCACAAATCCTCTCCCGTGGCCTCATGGGATCGTAAAGTGTCAATTGTATCCACAATTCAGAATCTCACCGGGTACTTTTTGCATACTCTTTTTTTATGAATACTGTGAATTCAGACATTCTTCTTTTGTCACATACTGATTTTCATCTGCTGTACAGTAGATAATTATCCGATTTCAGATGCAGCCTGATTCATTCAGGAAGTGATTCATTTTATGAATGAATCATTGAATTATTAATTCAACTGATTCATTCAGAAGCATTGATTCATTTAGTAACTCCACTGGTGTGTTTGCTTAGAGATGGCAAATGTTTTAATATTAATACCTCTAACAATGAAATAAGGTTCTTGGTCATACCGCCCATCCCTATTTTTCATTATATTAGCACAAGGAGAAAGGTGATTCATATTTGAATAAATAATCCTAATAAATGAAGAATCATGTGGCGTTTTAGACAGATTTGACTGACAAGGCGCTATTGTAATTCTGATTAGTGCTATAGTGTTATCGTGAACACAAAGAGGCTCTTTATTCTCTTCTACAACCTGACAGTCTTTTTAAGAAGCCCAGCTCATAATGAATCTAACTTTTAAACTTTACGTTAACATTTAAGAGATTTATTTTGCCTGATCATCAGGTTAGCTACTGTGTTCAACTGGTTTGTGAACTGATTATTTTTATTACTCTGAAAATTAAATAAATAATAATAACAATTCTGAGGTAAGGTAGTAAGTCGTTTAAGTTAGTCTTAAGATAAGCTAGGAAAGCTAACACATATCAAACATTGTTCGGCAGACAGATAAATCAACTTTGATTTTGAGTTTTGTTGTTGTTGTTAAATTATGAATTGCAATGAAGAAGACTGTGTTTAAGTTAATAATAATCATTATAATTCAAATAGTCGTAAGCTGAACTGCCCAGTCGACCCTTCGCTAAGCCCATCAACAAGTCTCATTCAGGTAAGTCAGTTATATGTGCATTTGCTATTTCCATGTAGATACACAGTATAAAGGTAAGTTGTGTCAAAGGTGTGTGTCAACAATATGGTTAACATATTTCATGTCTGCAATAAATATGAGAGCATAAAAGCACAGTGCACCTGCAATACTATAGTTAATCAGTGAATTTAAATCAAACTATGGTTATTGCTTTAAATCAATATAGTAGCTGTAAACAATGCACAGAAATGAAGTACTATAGGCCAAGTATTTCTATGGCGAAAACTAGGGATCCCCCTGCACCGACGTCATCAGCCAAGTAATCAGTATCGGCAGATAAACCCAAAGTCTTTCCTATTGTTTAAAAACAGCCGATGATCTGGGAGGATTATATCCTGTCAATCAAAAGGGGTGGAAAAATGTGTCAGACTGCAACTCATACTGTGTTGTAGAATTCGTTTTGAATTTAGGGCAGGTGAGTTTAACGCAACAATAACCCATTAACAGTTAAAAGAATAGCAATGTTATAAGCAGGCAACAAACATTATTTGTATGCCACCTCCCATCCAATAATAGCAAAGAGCTTTGTGCTTTTTACTTCTGATCAGAAACAAAGTCTCAGCTTTCAAATTCTGTCCATTTTATCACAAAATTCAATAAATGGCATTTTGACACTCCGTTTAAGCGGAAGTGTGGGAGCACAAGTCTTTTCTTCCACCTTTATAGCTTATAGTTATTGCACAAAATATGCATGAACATCAAAAGGTTTGTTGAAAGATACAGAACAACTTACTGAAATGTATCATGTCACTGTTTAATCACTAATCCGTGTTTCAACCACGGAAAGACGTCCCAATAAAGCATGTGCATTTGGAACAACGTCACGTACTCGGCATTTAGTCAGATATAGTTGCTATAAAACTAGAGAGGAGCGTATTTACTGTTAATAAAATTGTCCATGAAGATAAGTGGTTATGAAAACTACCTTATGTGCAACTGAGTTGTATACAAACATTTCTTTTACTTGAGGGTGAAAATTTTTAATTTCGAAATCCCAATTAAATAGCAGTTGAAACTATAATAGTTGTTTGGGACTCTGTTTGTTCATTTTAAAGGTGCCTCCTATGAATAAAAATTGGAATTTTAAGTGGTATAGTTGAATAACAAGTGTTCAGCCCACACTGTAAATGGACCACTTACAGTGATGTCTCAAACTCCCCGTGTTTCCTCTCCGTCTATAGATAATCCATTTTTTGTTTAAAAGACCTCCTGAGAGAACAGGGGTCTTCCTCACAATAACTACTTTTCCCGAAGTTACGTAACATCCGTAAGGATCAATTAAATATGCCACGCCCCCCCCACTATTTGCATAAAATGCCCCGCCCTATCTGTTCACGGCATTACACCCAAGGGCAGCAGAGGATGTAAGTGGATCTGTGCCCAGGAAGCATCAGGCTAGGGAAGCAAGCATATGTGAACAACAGAGAACAAGAAAAATGGCAGATAGAGCAATAATTAATGCATGATATCATTGATACACATGATATTTTTAGGATATTTGTAAACTGTCTTTCTAAGTCTACCTGTTTAGCCTGTGCTAAGGTACTGTTAACGTTTGAAACTGTGGGTTAAAGTATTAACGGAGATCACACGGAAGGCTTATTTTATTTTTCTCTTAACACACTTGTCAAGGATGTCATAATAAGAAACATTCAACTTCAGCTTTATCATAAATCTCTACAAACAGTGTGTACATGTATGCTTTAGCCCACGGACCCAGCAACATATCATAACTCATTCAGAATCAAATTGTAAAAATCCCAAATTAAAATACCATTACTTACCCTCACCGATTATTTAGGACATTGCTTGCCCTGACGAAATTTTCTGTCTGTCAGAACATTTTGCGGGGGTTTTATATAAGCTGTCGGAAATTTTGTTTATGCTCTTAAGGCAACTGCTCGCGTAGCTCGTGGGCGGGTTCGTTGGCCCTTGGTTTTAGGTCCCTTAGGTTCCCCCCGTGAGCATGTTTGTTTTTTTTAAAACAAACGGCCTTTCGTGGCCCGCAGCCTAAATAGGCCTCTCA
Organism: Culter alburnus; assembly: GCA_028476615.1. Classification (NCBI taxonomy): domain Eukaryota; kingdom Metazoa; phylum Chordata; class Actinopteri; order Cypriniformes; family Xenocyprididae; genus Culter; species Culter alburnus. The sequence continues at coordinate 25,904 of JAOTNS010003255.1, read as the reverse complement.
CATTTATGATTATTTTGACCCATTAAATGGCAGTTTAAAAAATGAATTGATTAAAAAAATCTAGCCCCGGGTATTTTGAGCTTGAAAAACTTCACAGCACACATTCAGGGGACACCCTTAGACTTATATTACATCTTTTAAAAAGACCTTTCTACGCGCACCTTTTACAAATTAATATTATAGTAATTTGTACCAAATGAGAGGGTTTTTTTGTTTATAGTTTGCAGCATTAGTTGGAGAGAGAATTTTTTTTTCCTTAAAAAATCAAACTATCGGTATCGGCAGATATCATTCTGAATAATCGGCTATCGAAATTTAGCATCGGTGCATCTCTACTGAAAGCGGAGCAGTAAACAAAAGAAGAACGCATGGATGCTGGAAGGATTGGAGGATGGGATGATGCGGATGTTGTAAGGGCGGAAGAGGGGGATTCTTGCTTAAAGTAGCTCATTGTTATATAACCATAGAGTGAATGCAGATGTTTTTTTTTTTAAATGTTTTTGCAGCTGCAGCAGGCTTCTAAAAATAAACCGCATAAAAGCTTTATGACCATACTGTTATGAAAAAAACATGAGTTACAGTCTTCAAGCCACATCTATGGTAATGGCCGATGAAAGACAGCGGATGGAGGTGGATGTGGGTAGATATATGCACATGCATGACAGATAATTCAGAGCATAAGCACACAGAACTTTCACAATCCTTTAAAAAAGGCTCCGCCTCTCAAATTATGTTCCTTTTAGCAAATCCCTCATTTTCAACCTCCATTCTGGTATGCAAGGGCAGACACTGTATAACAGAAATGGTCCATCGTAAATATTTAAATGGGAGAAACTGGAACCCTCAATATGGTGATTGTAGTTCTCCTAAGGCCGCGTTCAGACTACACAATATTTTTGTCAATTGCGATAGTCACTGTGTCAGATTACGCTATTTTGACTCCAAAATTCTTGATGTGACGTGGACAAGAAACATGTCAGACTACACTTTGCTTCCTGACAAATCATCACTTGCCGTCTTTAATAACGTGTGTGATGTCATCAAGAAGGTGGAACTAGCAACAGACTTCCAGAAACAAGAGTGTAAACAAACAGTGGTTGTGCTAGTCAAGGGGTTTTCAATGTCAAAGACAGTTGGCTTTCCTTTTGACACAGCGTACGCAATGGCGCCTCCCCACCCCTCAATTTTTACTAATTTTCAATAGCGATCAGTGCGCAAACTCTCATCTCGTGTGCCTAATGTACGACTCCTGTATGTCACTGTAATCGTCTTTCCCTTGATTACAATTTGTCATCCATCAAAACTTTACTAGCGCGACACTGGTTTGCTTTATCCAACTGAGAGATGTAGTTTGTGTATCATATGTATCATATGCATATCAGTCTGTATTTCACAGCACAATGCTAGTCTTTTTGTTGGCAAGTCATGTAGCCTTGTAGATGCGTTGCCGGTGTGGTGAGAAATTCAGTCCCCCCAGGAATCAGGTCTCCTTTAAGACTCCGAGTGATCCCATTGGTTCAAAAGACTTTTAATGGATAGTATTTTTAGTGCCTGATTACAATTCCTGCAAAATCAGCTAAAATGTGTTATAATGGTTGTGTTTCCAGTTTGTTTTATTATGCAATACATACATTATTATGCATGTTGCTTGTGCACTCAATGTAATAAACATCATTCAATAGTTAAATATGATATAATTTGTCAAGACATTGCGATAACAGCTTTGATAATCATGATATCATGCTAAATCAGGCTGATATTGTGTAGTCTGATTACAGTTACAAGAGCCAATCGTATTTTCATGGTGGCATCGCAACATTTACAGGAATGAAAGTCCCGCTTGCAGTTAAAAATTACAGCTAAAATATTACAAATATGTTGTAAAGGAATGCAAGCTGAATCTGCTTATTGGAAATTTTTCATATCAATTTTGATTGTGGTTTAAAATCACTTTTTTTCCCCCCCACTTTCTCTAATTCTATGATTTATGAAAGCAGAAAGCTGTTTGTTTCCGCTGAATAAATGTAATTGGTCTAAGCTATGGTTAATCCTAGGGTTCAAAGCTGTAACTGACAGATTGTGCATAATATGTCAGAACAAATCTACTATAATTTAACAACTGAGTGTATAACAGCAACACGAACAAAATGCTCAAGCATGCATAGAAGCCTAAATTAAAACACACCTGATGTGTAGCTAAATATTCCTCATAATGGTGTTAAAAATTGCAAGTAAAAAGGCAGAAGAACAAGGTAGGGAGCTGTGGTAAAAGTAGCAGCATTGTGGGTGTAGTCATCAGCACTGGAACAAATTATTGTGTATTTTGCATTAAATTATTAATGGCACTACATCTCAGGCTCATCATCAGAAAGGTATCTGATTTTTCTTTTCAAGTTTATTAGGTCTTTATGGGCGTAGGCTGCCAAAACTGCAGTAATAAGGGTTTCCTCCCATAGTGAGAAGAAGACATGGATAAACACACACCCCTGAGCTGCACAGGGACCAGAGCTTTCCGGTCAGCTGACGAGTAAATCAATACATGGACATATCAATCCATCCTCCAGTGTGTCTCAAAAAGAGACGATGCAGAGAAAGTTGCACACTAGATGACACAAAATAAGTATGAAGCTTATAAATATTTAAGATTTAGATTTGGGAGACTCTTGAGAGACCACATGGATCCAGACGGCGATGGGTACATGCCATTAATGGCCGACGGAATTATTTATTAGTTTAGACCACAGAAAAGCAAACAGTTTAGAAGGATGTTGGGGGAACTAATCATTGTACAATATTTGAAATTCACAGGAGTGGAACAATTTGTCAAGCTCATTGTCTCCGAATGAAAATTGTTTAGTAGAAGCATTACGTAAGCCGCACTAATGGCAGACCGGTGTATCAGAAGCCCTGTGCAATATACCTTATCATTTCCCCTCAGAAACTACTCATGTACCCAAAGCAGATGTCAAGAGATAGTGCAATTAGACTATGATGAGGCATTTTTCAATAATGGACAGCATCCAGTCTTGGTGAATAGCTAAATGGAACAATGCACTTTCCTTTTCATTAAATGGTTGCAAGTTCATCAGCTTGAACTAAAACTTGACATGCATTGATTTACACATCAATCACTGCAAAAAATGCTTTTCTTGCTTAGTATTTTTGTCTTGTTTCCAGTCCAAATATCTAAAAATTATTAAATCCAAATGACATGAGATATTTTTTCTTGTTTTCTGGGGGGGAAAAAAAATCAAAATTTGCTTTTACAAACAAGCAAAATCTGCCAATGGGGTAAGAAAAATAATCTTGTTTCTGTTTGGGACAGATTTTACACAAGATTTCAAACAGAAACTAGGTTATTTTTCTTACCCCATTTGCAGATAATTTTGCCTGTTTGAGGCAAAAACTCATTCATTTTGATTTCTTTTTTTCCAGAAAATGATTGTCATTCTACTTATCTACTTATTTAAGAATTTTTAGACATTTAGACTGAAAACAAGACAAAAATACTAAATAAGAAAATCTTTTTTTTTTTTTTTTGCACTGATAACCCTATTATTTTTTAATTGTTGTAGGCACCCTACACCTAAATGTTATGACAATGTTATAACTTTTTAGATGTTATGACTCAAAACAAAACTATCCATTACGAGTCATATTTGTACCAACAGCCAACAATACATTGTATGGGTCAAAATTATCGATTTTTCTTTTATGCCAAAAATTAAGTAAAGATCATGTTCCATGAAGTTATATTGTAAATTTCCTACCGTAAATATATCAAAAAATAATTTTTGTGAGTCGATATGCAAGAAGTTTAAAGGTGATTTTCTCTGTAGTTGTATAGTTGTATCTCACCCAAATATTGTCCTATCCTAACAAATCAAACCATACATCAATGGAAAGCTTATTTATTCAGCTTTCAGATGATGCATAAATCTCAATTTCAAAAAAATTTACTCTTATTACTCGTAAACTCTTATTATTTAAAAATGTAATTAAAAATTAAGTTGATTTCTTAATATTATTTGTGTCCCTCCTAATCCTCCATATATATTGAAATTTTAGGTCACCTAAACTTAAAGAATACATATAGGTGTTTTCACAACATTTTATTTTGATTACAGTATTATTTTTACTGTAGGTGTGGAGTTATGAGACTCTAACACATGAAATAGGTGTGACCTCCAAAACTTCCATGACAGGAGTCAGGAAACAACAATGAGGTTGTGATTTTCGAGTTTTTCAAACCACAATCTCAGGGTTATCTAGTGCTTAATTGCCATATGGCGCTATCAACTTTCAATGCAAACCTACGCCCTTGATGGAGAGATAGAGGTTGGTGATCATTGTACCCTATTGGATGGAGGCTGATGGATCGGATGAAATGGTGCATTACGGGCACTGCACCTTGGCACACGTTGCGACACGCCTAGTGGGAGCGAAGCTGCAAAGCCGGAGAATGCGCGAAAACCACATTGCTTTTGACGACATCTTCAAATGCGAATCGATGGAGACGACTGTAACGCGTTCTGAGACAAAGAGAACAGCGTTGGATCGTTTGCATCATAGACTAGCATACTATAATAATACATATACGAATCACAATCCGCTTTAATATGACACGATTTCAGCTTTTTGCAATGGAGAAATTCGGCATTGACTAGACGCGTAACGTTAGGCTGTATCGTATCGGTCATGTCAGTGGATTTTTACGCAAACCTCTGTTAGAATTATGGCCATGTGCAATAATGAAGTGTCTATCTGTGTGGTCATGTTGTCCAGTCCGTTCGGATCTTTGAAAGGCACCGCCCAAAGATCCAGCACGAGAAATCTGGATTCACACTCGGCGCTGCATTATCCTCTGGTTTAATGAATGACGGGCAGTGACACACAATATTCCCAAATCAGCTTCGTCATCATTTCAGCAGGACTGTGACCTGTCGGTCGGTCCGGATCAACTTATATGGGCCTTTAGACTAAAGAACGTTTGTTCATTCGAATCGATTCTGTCATCAATATCAGATCTGATCGATGGAAAGATTCGAACGCGAAAATGGAATTTCCAGTGGCAATGCGACAGGGCGAATGCATTATGTAGATCCGCGCGTTATTGTGAGACAGTTCACTCCGCGTGATTTTAACTATATCTGAATAGCCAAATTATAAATGAATCATACATGTACAGAATAATTCAAAAGTTGACTTACCCGATTTCATGGCAGCAGCCATATCGTCATATCTCTCAGCCTGCTCGGCCAGTCTGGCTTTCTGAACCAGCTGCTCGCGGTCGACCATGTTTAAATTGCGGTTAATTCAGGTGCTTTTGTGTGTATGGGTGATATATTTTGTGAATATGCTGTGGGACGCGCGCGCGAGCTCCTCTTGCCGCTGCAGCTGCTCTCTGCTGTCTGCTGCCTGCGCGTGCCGATGCAAGACGCCCCTCCCCCTCTTGTGCACTTTCACTGGATTGCGTCATCAGTTGTGAGGGGGTGCAGTGATGTCAGGATGGGGGTCTTGCGCGACACTGACTTTGCGAAAATAACTACTTAGAAAATTTAAGTGATAATGTTTGCACTGTTGAACTTGTTGTTGTTGTTGTTGTTGTTGTTTTTAAGAGAGCAATAAAAAAATTGTCAAATCATAGTCAGTATTATGGAGACCCTAAAGGGATCTTTGCAAAAATAAAAAATATACAGACTTTCCCGTGTGCACGAAAACATATTTTAATTTTTTTTTTTGTTTGTTTGTTTTGTTTTTGCGTTCTCACGCATTACAATTTCTGGTTTATTACGGAGCCCCTAAAGAAAGTAGATCTTTATTAATTCATGCACATCCATAGTTTTGTTTTCTTCATAGTAAAATGGCAGTGACACATGAAGGAAATATGTTATAGACACTATATATATATATAAACCGAAAATTGTAACGCGTGAGGACGCAAAAAACATATAGCTGCGAGCAGCAATTATCGGGGTTCAAGCGCTTTAAGGCCTTTGAGCACATGCATAAAAATATATAATGTTTTAATTAGCAAGCCTGTAACCATCTCGATAAATGGAAAAGACCAATTACAGCTAATGCAGGCAATTTACCATAAAAAATTGTATGGTTTGTAAAGCTTTTTAACAGTTATTGAGGTTGAGCTAAAACGTATGACTAGTTCGCCAAAGTTGGTTTTTGAAATAATCTCCAACATTTAACGAATGATTCGATAGACAGAGGCGGTCCTAGAGGCAAAGTTGCTCAGAAAGAGGAGTTCTACCATGTGGAAAGTAATGTCGTGGTGTGTTCGAAAAAATTTTGTGATATACGATAATTTACGCACGTGAAAAATGCGAAGGCGCCCCCCGGTGGCCGATTTCTTTCAAATTTCTCACAGACCTCTAGGGCAGCGAGTCGAACAGGCCCAGTGTTAACCTTGTCTGATAGCTGCTCAAAATTCACTGGCCGATGGCAGCCATGTTTTTTGAGATGCGTCAGTGTTCTCATAGACAATCACAGCGCCTTGGACAAAGACACCGCATGCAAATTTTCAAGTCGATCGGACTAGCCGTGAAGTAGTTATAGCCATTTTCATGTTTTTTTTCCCCTGTTATAGCACCACCAAGTGGCCAGACGCGGTGTCCTTTTTCAGATGACCACAGAATGAGCTCTTACACGTGTGCCGAGTTTGGTGAAAATAACTTATTCTGTTCATGAGTTATAACCATTTTAGTAAAAGTGGCTCCGCCCACTTCGAATGTTTTGGAGGCCCTTAGAGACCGTGAATCGACATTTCAAAAATAATTATTGACAGACTTCAGAGAATCTTGCTTGGTTTTTCAAAAAAATACCTGAAAATTTTGCAAATCTGATGCATGCATTTTGTCTGTCCTGAGCCAAGGATTCCAACGATATAAGACACTCGAGCCTACGCCTCATACTTTTGACCATTGTAGCGCCCCCCTCAGGCCGATCGGTGAGAGCTTTGGCGATGTTGTAGACGATGTGAGTACTACCAGACCTCAAAGTTTCAAGTCTGTACGACTCACGGTTTGGTCTGCCCGATTGCATTTTAGGGGAGAATGCTGATCTTTGAAAATTTTAACAATTACAATAGGAGCACTACGCGCTTGAACCCCTAAAAATCCTCTGCGCTCGTCAAAAGTTTCTCATGAGCATGCGAAAGTCTGTATATTTTATTTTTGCAAAGGTCCCTTTAGGGACTCGGAACAATCTCTATAATAAGAGGATAGGTTATTTAAATTATTTATTTATTTAATTAATCGTTTAGTTATTTATTTAATTTGAATATAAGAATATTGTGTCATTGTCCTCATAGACAGTCATGGCATCTTGGAAAAAGACACTGCATGCCAATATTCAAGTCGATCGGACTAACCGTGAAGTAGTTACAGCCGTTTTCATGTTTTTCCCTGTTATAAAAGGAGCCAGTCGCCACATCCTTTTTCTTGCAGTATTTTCTAGTGAGCATGCGAAAGTCTGTATATTTTATTTTTGCAAGGTCCCTTTAGGGACCTGTATAATCTCAATAATAAGAGGGTAGGTTATTTAATTTATTTATTTATTTATTTTGGTTATAAGAATATTGAGAATTGTTGTGTTACCAGTTTGCTAGCCTTTATAAGGGAAACCAGGACTAGTGGTCATAAATTTTACTCCAGTGAATATTTTTCATGCTTGGTTTATTTTTAAAAGTAATTTTCTGTATAGACAGATACCCTCTTATTGGCAACAGAAAGGCTATTGAAAAAAAAAAAAACATGTCAAAAGAACCAAACTCCCATTAATAACTAATAATAAAAAGTAAAATACATCTATCACATATTCATTATAAAAAGTGAATATGTGAAATATAAAACACAGATGATGAAACTTTTATTATGTAGAGCACCTGCTGGAAGAATAAACAATGTGCCATTTTGTCTTAATAGGAGAAAATTTCAAGAAATAACTTTAATGCACCTTTAAGAATATATAATAGATTCATAGCATACTTTATTTCCATATACACTCCTTTTTTTCTGCCCAGGAGTGTATATTGACAAAAATGTTGACCCCAATATTTTATGAAAGTCTGTACAGTAAAAAAAGTGACATCACAAACATTGTTTTCTTTTCTTGTTACTTCAGGTATACCAAATCTTTAATTATATATATTATATATAAAAATCTTAACATCATTTTTTGGCCTAAATTTCTTTCCTATCTTATAAAGTAACCACCTAATATACTATTATGCAATTAGGCCAATGACATGGTTTAGTTTCCTCAATACAGAAGCAATATTCCTTTTATCCCATTAATTTCATTCTGTTAATCTACTCACAAATGATGGAACAGAGAAAAAAAAGACAGATTTTTTTTTTTTTTGCATTGAAACCATTATTTTTCCCAATCAAAATGGACCTGAGAACATTTTTTTTCCAAGCAGACCAATTCAGACAAATATTTTTGAATAACGAATGCAGTTTTGACATTCAATAAAATGATATTCAGATACACTTTGAACTTTACTGTAAGATATGCAACATATCGATCTTCAAAACAGAAATATTTTAAACGTTTACTTCTAGCATTCAGTTAGAGGAAACAGATCCGCTTTAAGAACGAGTACTAGCAGTACAGTACATCCATTTTTGTATGGCATAATAAATTTGGTGCTTGCAGTCTATATCAAAATGCCTAAAGAGAGGAGAGTCTAAAACTTTGGTTTCCACTGTATATCAATAGCCTCAGCTTATTTATCCACCTACGTGTACACGTTCGTATAGTTTATAAAGTGCATAATTTGAATCTTCATTCAGTTATTTATATAACAGTATTTGCATAACTTATTTCACACCCAAATAACTATTTCATCTTTAAAATCTATTCTTCAGGGTTGGCGTGAGGTGTTATGTACAAAATTTATACAAGTCCTGGAGTCAATGCTATTCCTGTCCCCTCCCACTGCGTCTACTGGCGGGCGTGGCTTGAGGTGGGCGGAGTCATTAGAGTGCACATGTGACGCTGGCGTCCTCTGAGTGGTCACAGTTGTGGACATTCCATCCTATGTGAGAGCACTGAATGAGAGTAGCTTCTGAGCCTGTGCATTTCAGGTTGTCCAGGTGGATTGTGCCACGACCGGGACCGAAGTGGGCCAGTCCCTGGGCGGCTCTAGGCAGGCCGCAGCCCATCTGCCTGCACACCACCTTAGCATCTGTAAGATCCCAAGCGTCATCACACACGGTACCCCATTCTCCTCTCAGGTACATCTCCACACGGCCCTCGCAGCGATTGATGCCTCCCACGAGCCTGATGGTAGCTTGAGGAGAGAAAAAGAGACAAATGCATAAGCTGCATGTCTATGCAAACACTACACAGCAAAATCCCCAGAGTTAAATCAGCTCGATACCAGATGAGGAATAAGAGTCTTATCTAGCGAAACGATCGGTCATTTTCGAAAAAAAATACAACTGTATATGCTTTATAAACACAAAATATTCCTACTTACGAAAAAAAACTAAACTGGTGCCGCGTTTGTTCCATAAGTAGAATTTTGATTCGACACACTAATTCATAATGCTCCGAAGCTTCCTGAAGCAGTGTTTTGAAATCGGCCATCACTATATAAGTCGTTATTTTGTTTTTTTAACGCACCAAAAATATTCTCGTGGCTTTATAATATTAATATTGAGCCACTGTACTCACATGAACTGATTTAAATATGTTTTTAGTACATTAATGGATCTTGAGAGAGGAAGCCACTGAGCCATCGGATTTCATCAAAAATATCTTAATTTGTGTTCTGAAGATGAACGAAGGTCTTACGGGTGTGGAACGATATGAGGGTGAGTAATTAATTACATTATTTTCATTTTTGGGTGAACTAACCCTTTAGATGAAGTGTATTATTTAATAATATTATGGCATAATTTTATATATGGATAATATAATACAATTACATACTCTAATATAATTATAGTCATGTTAGGATGAAATTTCATATTTATATAACTTCTTAACATGATCATAAGGCCGTAGAGAGTACATGCTTTTTTGCGTATGAGTACTTTCAGTTGTTCCTACAGTGGGTACGGAAAGTATTCAGACCCCCTTAAATTTTTCACTCTTTGTTATATTGCAGCCATTTGCTAAAATCATTTAAGTTCATTTTTTTCCTCATTAATGTACACACAGCACCCCATTGACAGAAACACAGAATTGTTGACATTTTTGCAGATTTATTAAAAAAGAAAAACTGAAATATCACATGGTCCTAAGTATTCAGACCCTTTGCTGTGACACTCATATTTAACTCAGGTACTGTCCATTTCTTCTGATCATCCTTGAGATGGTTCTACACCTTCATTTGTCCAGCTGTGTTTGATTATACTGATTGGACTTGATTAGGAAAGCCACACACCTGTCTATATAAGACCTTACAGCTCACAGTGCATGTCAGAGCAAATGAGAATCATGAGGTCAAAGGAACTGCCTGAAGAGCTCAGAGACAGAATTGTGGCAAGGCACAGATCTGGTCAAGGTTACAAAAAAATTTCTGCTGCACTTAAGGTTCCTAAGAGCACAGTGGCCTCCATAATCCTTAAATGGAAGACGTTTGGGACGACCAGAACCCTTCCTAGAGCCGTCTGAGCTATAGATCCGAACCCAAGAATGACTCCAGAGATGCAGTAGTGTAAAGGACTGCAGCCCTCCACCACCAGAACCTCAGTGCAAGACACATCGCATGGAGTTAGCTAAAAACACCTGAAGGACTCCAAGATGGTGAGAAATAAGGAGGAATGGCAGGCCAGGTGTGAAAACTTGTTGCATCTTTCCCAAAAAGACTCATGGCTGTATTAGATCAAAGGGTGCTTCTACTAAATACTGAGCAAAGGGTCTGAATACTTAGGACCATGTGATATTTCAGTTTTTCTTTTTTAATAAATCTGCAAAAATGTCAACAATCTGTGTTTTTCTGTCAATGGGGTGCTGTGTGTACATTAATGAGGAAAAAATGAACTTAAATGATTTTAGCAAATGGCTGCAATATAACAAAGAGTGAAAAATTTAAGGGGGTCTAAATACTTTCCGTACCCACTGTATATTTTGTCGTAAATTTAGAATGATTTTTGGTCAATCAGTGCTTGAAGTGCACTTCTCTATTTTTACCCTCGGTGTACTGCTTGTTTTCCTTGCGTAAGTTGCACGTACGGAAGCCCACTTTTATTTTTCAAGCACTAAGGTCAATAATTATAATAAGGTCAACCTAATATAATAAAAGGGTTATGCAGTTAGGCTAGTGACATGGTTTCCCATTATGGGCTCCATTCATGACCACAACATCTAATGGACATATCAGTGGGTTTCTATGTACTTGTTGATGTCAGATGTTCCTGAAAATGTCTTTGAGGATGTCTTCGGTGTGCCTACCTTCTGCTGGTGTTGTGGTTGTAGTTGGAGTCGTAGTTGGAATTCCCTCTGTCATCCCTACGCCAAAGTCTCTTCCCATTACCTCAAATTCCGAAGGTGCTGAAAGATAGAAAACACGAAAACTTACATTAGAAGATCGGGTTCAATTATTTAGGTAAATTTTTGTTTACTGTGACTTAATATACTCTTTTATAAACCACTTAACCTGTGGTTCTCGTTCTAGATCTACATACAAAATATTTTTTTAAAGTTGTAAATAAAACAAAGATAATTGGAGTATGTTTTACAAGAAAATAATATTTCAGTCTTTCTACTTCAAAATTGTACATTTAATTGCGTTACTTGCCATTTCTTTGTAATTAGGGGTTCAAGCGTGTAATGCTGAAACTTTATCGTAATTGTTAAAATTTCCAAGGATCAGAATTCTCCCTTAAAATTGATCAGGCAGACCAAACCGTAAGTCGTAGACACTTGAAACTTTGAAGGCTGGTAGTACTCACACCATCTACAACGTCACCTAGGCTCACCCTGATCGGCCTGGCGGGGGCGCTACAGCGGTAAAAAGTATGAAATGGCTTATAGGCTTAAAGGGATAGTTCACCCAAAAATGAAAATTCTGTCATTTATTACTCACCCTCATGCCGTTCCACACCCGTAAGACCTTCGTTCATCTTCAGAACACAAATTAAGATATTTTTGATGAAATCCGATGGCTCAGTGAGGCCTCCATAGCCAGCAATGACATTTCCTCTCTCAAGATCCATTAATGTACTAAAAACATATTTAAATCAGTTCATGTGAGTATAGTGGTTCATTATTAGTATTATAAAATGACGAGAATATTTTTGGAGTGCCAAAAAACAAAATAACGACTTATTTAGTGATGGCCGATTTCAAAACACTGCTTCAGGAAGCATCGGAGCACAGATGAATCAGTGTGTTGAATCTGCTGTTCGGAGCGCCAAAGTCACGTGATTTCAGCCATTGGCAGTTTGACACGCGATCCATATCATGATTCGACACACTGATTCATTTATGCTCCGATGCTTCCTGAAGCAGTGTTTTGAAATCACCATCACTAAATAAGTCATTTTTTGTTTTTTGGCGCTCCAAAAATATTCTCGTCGCTTATAATATTAATATTGAACCACTGTACTCACATGAACTGATTTAAATATGTTTTTAGTACCTTTATGGATCTTGAGAGAGGAAATGTCATTGCTCCCTATGGAGGCCTCACGGAGCCATCGGATTTCATCAAAAATATCTTAATTTGTGTTCTGAAGATGAACGAAGGTCTTACGGGTGTGGAACGGCATGAGGGTGAGTAATAAATGACAGAATTTTCATTTTTGGGTGAACTAACCCTTTAAGTGTCTTATATCATTGGAATCATTGGCTCAAGATGGGCAAGATGTATACATTGGATTCACTCATTTTTCGTTGAAATTTTCAGGTATTTGGATTTTTTTGAAAAAAAAAAAAAAACATACTTCTGCAAACTAGTCCTAGGTTTTTGGCCTGATTGGAACCAAACCAGTGCAGCAAGATTCTCCAGAGTCTGATCGTCAATATTTATCAAAAATGATCCCTAAGGGCCGCCAAAACGGTTGAAGTGGGCGGAGCCACTTTTACTAAAATGGCTATAACTCGTGAACAGAATGAGATATTTTCACCAGCACACCTATGTAAGAGCTCATTCTTTGGTCGCATGAAAAAGAATGCGGCGACTGGCCACTCGGTGGTGCTATAACAGAAAAAAAAACATGAAAATGGCTATAACTACTTCACAGTCCGATCAACTTAAAAATCGGCATGCAGTGTCTTCGTCAAAGGTGCATCTCAAAAAACATGTCCGCCATCAGCCAATGAAGTTTGAGCAGCTATCAGACAAGGTTAACGGAGGCCGATCGGAACGAAACTCGCTGGGCCTGTTTGACTCACAGCCTGTGAGAAATTCAAAAGAAATCGGCCACCGGGGGGCGCCTTCACATTTTTCACGTGCGTAAATAATCGTATATCACGAAATTTTTCGAACACGCCACGGCATTACTTTCCACATGGTAGAACTCCTCATTCTGAGCAACTTTGTATCTACGACCGCCGTCCATCAAAATCATTCTTTAAATACTGGAGATTATTTCAAAAAACAACTTTGGCGAACTAGTCGTAGGATTTTGGTTTAACCTCTATTACTGTTAAAAAGCTTTATAAACCATACATTACCTATGGTAAATTGCCTGTATTGGCTGTAATTGGTCTTTTACATCTATGATCTAAGTGGTTACATGCTTGTTAAATAATACATTATACCTTTTTACGCAAGTGCTTAAAGGCCTTAAATCTCTTGAACCCTGATAATTGCTTCTCCCAGCTATATTTATTTGTGAAATTTACTTGCAATTTCCAAGTGAAACTTTTCAAAGAAAATCCTACATCACATTTTTTTCAGTGTATGGAGGTGCTCTAAATGTTGATACTTGTATTTTCATTTCTTTATCTTTATTTCGTGTTTATTTCAGTGTTTCCCTGTTCTCTTAAATGCTCATCTATTAGACACATGCATGCATATATTTATGCGTTAGTGATGCACGTGGCCTGTACGTAGGCCGACTTTCCCTGTGGGTCTGTGCTGACGATGATGTGCTCTGACGGGCCTCTTTATTTTTCATGTAGATATGGCCAACTGTCGTACAGAGGATGCTGCTAAAGTTGCTGAATGCAAATGCTGATCTTGAGTCAGTTTTGAGATTTCCCTCTTTCTCAATGATTGACGATGGGATATGAAAAAGAGACCGTAGCCAAATAAATGTAAAATGGATGTTAGTTTGAGAGTATTGGTAATTAAAGGAACAGTGATTGTGTTAATATATAAATAATATTCTCTCTAAATATCAGTGCATTTAGTATAAGTATGCACTTTATTTATGCACATAAATGCAAAATGCATGACATTCAGATGTGATAACTCTAAATGTTTTGTAATGTATGTAATATTTGCTGTCTTCTCTTACGTGCACAGATCACTCCAGCGTCTTCATGATGGCCGCAGTTATGCTGTCCCCACCCCAGATTAAAGCAGTCGGTCAGCTTTTGCTCACTGCTATTGCAGTCAACGTTATCCAGCAGTATGGGACCTGAACCGTGGCCGAAGTAAGCCAGAGACTTGGCTGCAAGAGCCGGCCCGCATCCCAGCTGTCTGCAGACCACCTGAGCGTTATCCATATCCCAGTCATCATCACACACGGTTCCCCAGACGGTGAAGTAGAGGACTTCCACTCGGCCCTGACAGTTGTTCATGCCGTTCACCACACGAATGCTTGGCTTCTCTGAAAGGAACGATGGACGCAGAGGGTTAGAGAGAGACAAGAGAGTAGAATAAAAGCTTTATTGCCATAAACTGTTCAAAAGATTGGGGTTGGTAAGGTTTTTAATGCTCACCAAGACCGCATTTATTTGATCAAAAATACAGTCGGTCGTCTGTCAGCATTATAATATGAAACATTTCTGATTATTATAAGTGTTGAAAACAGTTGTGCTTCATATTTTTGTAGGAACTTATTTGATGAATAGAAAGTTCAAAAGAGCAGCATTTATTTGAAAAAGCAATTGTTATAATATCATAAATGTCTTTACTGTCACTTTTGATCAATTTAATGTATCCATCCATTCTTTCATTAAAACATCTTACTGACCCCAAACTTTTGAACATAGTGTGAGACTGCATGGTATAAATACATTCACATTTATTTATTCATTTAGAAGATGCTTTATTCAAAGGAGGCATCTATCTATCTATCTATCTATCTATCTATCTATCTATCTATCTATCTATCTATCTATCTATCTATCTATCGTTCTATCGTTCTATCGTTCTATCTATCTATCGTCTATCTATCGTCTATCTATCTATCTATCTATCTATCTATCTATCTATCTCTATCTATCTATCTATCATTCTATCGTTCTATCGTTCTATCTATCTATCATCTATCTATCGTCTATCTATCTATCTATCTATCTATCGTCTGTCTGTCTTTCTGTCTATACCTATATTTGTCTATCTATCTATCGTCTATCTACTATCGTCTGTCCTATCTATCTATCTATCTATCTATCTATCTATCTCTATCGTCTGTCTGTCTTTCTGTCTATATACCTATATATTGTCTATCTATCTGTTTGTCTATCTATCTATCTGTCTGTCTATATATCTATATATTTGTCTATCTATATATTTGCTATCTATCTATCTGTCTGTCTTTCTGTCTGTCTTTCTATCTATCTGTCTTCTATCTATCTATCTATCTATCTATCTATCTATCTATCTATCTATCTATCTATCTATCTATCTATCTATCTATCTATCTGTCGTCTTTCTGTATATACCTATATCTTTATCTATCTATCTATCTATCTATCTATCTATCTATCTCTTCTATCTATCTATCTATCTATCTATCTGTCTATCTCTATCTATCTATCTATCCTATTATCTATCTATCCTATCTAATCTATCTATCTATCTATCTATCTATCTATCTATCTATCTATCTATCTATCTATCTATCTATCATCTATCTATCTTTCTGTCTGTATATACCTATATATTTGTCTATCTTCTATCTATCTATCTACCTATCTATCTTCTATCTACTATATCTATCTATCATCTATCTATCTATCTATCTATCTATCTATCTATCGTCTGTCTATCTTCTATCTATCTATCTATCTATCTCTCTGTCTGTCTTCTGTCTATATACCTATCTATTTGTGTCTACCTATCTATCATCTCTGTCTTCTGTCTATATCCCTTCTATTTGTCTATCTATCTATTTGTCTATTCTATCTATCTATCTCTCTATCTATATATCTATCCTCTGTTGTCTGTCTCTAATAATATAACCTATCTATTGTCCTAGTCTATCTATTGTCATCTATCTATCTGTCTGTCTTTGCCTGTCTATATACCTCTATTTTTGTCTATCTATACTCTATCTGTCTGTCTCTGTCTAATATAATCCTATCTATCTTATCTATTTTGTCCTATCTCTATTTGTCTATCTATTCTCTATCTATTTGTCTCTTCTCTCCATCGATCTATCTATTATCTATCTATCTATCTTTCTCTATACCTATATATTTGTCTATCTCTATATCTCTCTATTTGTCTATCTATCTTCTGGTCTAATAACCTATCTATTTTTGTCTATCTATCTATCTGTCTTCTATATATGTGTCTATCTATATTATTGTCTCTATCTACTCTACTATCTATCTTCCCTATCTGTCTATCTATATAATCTGTCTGTCTGTCTATATCTATATCTATTGTCTATTTGTCTATCTATCTATCTATCTATATCTATCTATCTCGATCTATCTAATTCTATCTATCTATCTGATACCTATATATTTGTCTCTCTCTCTTTGTCTATCGATCTATCTGACCTACTATCTATTTGTCTATCTATCTATCTGTCTATATATCTCTATATATTTTGTCTATCTATCTATCTGTCTGTCTTTCTGTCTAACTATCTATCTAATCTATATATCTGTTCTGTCTATCTATCGTCTATCTATCTGTCTGTCTTTCTGTCTATCTATCATCTATCGCTATCTATATCCTATCTATCTACTATCTGTCTGTCCTATCTATCTATTTGGCTATATACTGTCTGTCTGTCTATCTATCTAATATCTATCTATCTGTCTGTCTATCTGTCTATCGTATCTATCTACTAGTCTGATGGAAGTCAGAGATGGCCACTGTTGAGATAGCTGCACAGTGGCAGAGAGTACTGAGATTGTCATTGATGCTTCATGAGACAGTGTCTTTACTACCTTTCGTCGTTGAGGCTGTAGTGGACATAGTGGTCGTCGTCACAGTAACTGGCACTCTCATCTCTGTCACTAAAGAAAACAGAGAAAGGAGGAGAGAGAACGAGGAACACAAAATGACACTGTTTTGAAAACACGCCATCTGCTGGTGCTTTAATGATTTATCATGCAGGACAATCCAGTCCTGCAGTGTTGGACAGATGGTCTGTTCACTACGGTCCACAGTAAATGCCAGAACCATGGTCATGCAGCTTAATAACATGAATTGGCTATTAATTCACCCGTGATTGAAATAGCAGGTGAAGTTACAGGCCCTGCGTACATATAGGCAGCATATTAACCTGGGGTGGTGGAATGATGAATTCTCTCCTAAAGTCTCTGTGTTGACAACCGGGACCATGGTGGAACTTGAACCTGCAATATGAGAGAGACAGAGAGAGTTAGATCTACAGTCACATTAATACAGTCTCATTGAATATTCACATACAGTGGGGACCACATTGAACATTTCTGAAATGCATGCACACAAAATAAAAGCATTTCACTAGTGTTTTCAAACTTTTGGACTCTGCTTAGTGCGTCAGAATATGGTTTTGTGAACTTATCAGACTGTATCTTGATAACATGCTAAACGCACCTGAGCAGATGACACCTGCGTCCTCATGATGCCCGCAGTTATTCACCTCCCCATCCGAGGCTGTAACAGGTGGCCAGAGTGCTCTCATGCCCATTACAGTTCACGTTATCCAGCAGAATCCGTCCCGTGCCGTAGCCGAAGTAAGCGTTCGTAGGTGCGGCGACAGCTTGTCCGCAGCTGATTTGCTGACACACGACTGCCGCGTCTGCCATGCTCCAATCATCATCGCACACCGTTCCCCAGCTGCCCTGGTAGTAGATCTCCACCCGGCCCTGGCACCGGTCTGAAGTCCCCGCCAAACGTATGGCACCATCTCCTGCAGCAGAGGAAGGTCAGTCATGGTTTTAAATGACTATAAATGACAGCCAGACGTGCGTTATATTAAACTCGTGCGTTATATGTATATTACTCTCTGATGCATGACGTGCACTACAGTGCATTTTAATTCTAACATTTTAAATGACTGTCAACAGTGGAAGTGCACCAAATACCCCTGGAGAGTACTACTGCTTATATTGCGGATAGATGTTAACTCTCAAATACACCATTTTGGAAAACAAATTTTTCTTTGGAAGAAACATTAAGATTAATAAAGCATGTTTAAAGTTTTTAAAAATGGATTTTATTTTATTGAACCTTTTGACAAATATACAGGTGCTGGTCATATAATTAGAATATCATCAAAAAGTTGATTTATTTCAATTTCTTTTCAAAAAGTGAAACTTGTATATTATTTCATTCATTACACACAGACTGATATATTTCAAATCTTTATTTCTTTTAATTTTGATGATTATACCTGACAACTAAGGAAATCCCAAATTCGTATCTCAGAAAATTTTTAGAAATCTTGGCCAACTGAAAAGTATGAACATGAAAAAGTATGAGCATGTACAGCACTCAATACTTAGTTTGGGGCTCCTTTTGCCTGAATTACTGCAGCAATGCGGCGTGGCATGGAGTCGATCATCTGTGGCACTGCTCAGGTGTTATGAGCCCAGGTTGCTCTGATAGTGGCCTTCAGCTCTCTTCTGCATTGTTGGGTCTGGTGGCATATCGCATCTTCCTCTTCACAATACCCCATAGATTTTTCATGGGTTAAGGTCAGGCGAGTTTGCTGGCCAATTAAGAACAGGATGCCATGGTCCTTTAAGCAGTACTGGTAGATTTGGCACTGTGTGCAGGTGCCAAGTCCTGTTGTTGAAATGAAATCTGCATCTCGATAAGTTGGTCAGCAGCAGGAAGCATGAGTGCTCTAAAACTTCCTGGTATACGGCTGCGTTGACCTTGGACCTCAGAAAACACAGTGGACCACCCACAGATGACATGCCCAACCCCCCAAACCTCACTGACTGTAGAACTTTACACTGGACCTGAGCAACTCTCCCTCTCTTCCTCCAGACTCTGGACCCTGATTTCCAAAGGAAATGCAAATTTACTTTCATCAGAGAACATAACTTTGGACCACTCAGCAGCAGTCCAGTCCTTTTTGTCTTTAGACGCTTCTGACGCTGTCTGTTGTTCAAGAGTGGCTTGACACAAGGAATGCGACAGCTGAAACCCATGTCTTGCATACGTCTGTGCGTAGTGGTTCTTGAAGCACTGACTCCAGCTGCAGTCCACTCTTTGTGAATCTCCCCCTCATTTTTGATGGGTTTTTGTTTCACAATCCTCTCCAGGGTGTTATCCCTATTTGCTCCTTTTGCTCCACATCTTTTTTCTTCCCTTCGCCTCTCTATTAATGTGCTTGGACACAGAGCTCTGTGAACAGCCCCTCTTTTGCAATGACCTTTTGTGTCTTGCCCTCCTTGTGCAAGGTGTCAATGGTCGTCTTCCCCATGATTGTGTAGCCGACAGAACTAGGCCATTTAAAGGCCTTTGCAGGTGTTTTGAGTTAATTAGCTGATTAGAGTGTGGCACCAGGTGTCTTCAATATTGAACCTTTTCATAATATTCTAATTTTCTGAGATACTGAATTTGGGTTTTCCTTAGTTGTCAGTTATAATCATCAAAATTAAAATAAATAACATTTAAATATATCAGTCTGTGTGTAATGAATGATTATATACAAGTTTCACTTTTTGAATGGAATTAGTGAAATAAATCAACTTTTGATGATATTGTAATTATATGACCAGCACCTGTATATATAAAAAGTTTGCCTATTGATTTTTTTTTGTTTTTTTTTTAGTATCATATTTGATCATCTAGGGCCAGTTGTTCAAAAGTAATCTGATCGGATTCCGGCTTTCGGATTGGATCAAATCTTGAAAATGGGTTGTTCAAAAGGAAAAAAGGATTCTGAAATCAGATTTCATCAAAATCCAATCCTAGTTTAATCTGGATCAAACCTTCGTTTGTGTTGTTCAAACTTGTCAGTAGGATTTAGTAAAACTTTGATCCAAAAAAACAGGATTATCCTGACCCAACAGGGGTAGGATTCAGTTGGATTCCAGTAGGAAATATTCGTAAACTTTAAAACTGGTCAAAACAATACAATACATACACATTTTTTTTATTTACTCTTGATTTATTTAGAAACTGTTTAAAATACATTAGAAGTAGACATTAGCCTACAATTAGCCTTTCACACATTAACTCTACTGGTAAAGAAAAAAGAAATTTTGTTGCCACATAAAACAATCCCCAAAACAGTAGGCTGTAATTACCAACAAAAATATTATAGGTGTATTCAAAAAAAACAAAACGTCCCTTTCGTCTTTTTCTTTCTATCAAACATGTCCCTTAGGGTCTCAGTAGAGTCATTGGGATCCAAGAATTTTGTAATGCTGTAAAAGTGTGTCTCCTGGATTTGGTGTCCAATCAATTTTTCTCATTTTTTCCTTTGATAACCCATCACAAAAAGTAATATGTATTACTGACCTGATAGCAAAAACATTACAGTACAAGCAGATACTTACTAACATGCAATTAAATAACAAATTATATGTCCAGTACATGATATTTATGTTAATTTTTACACACATTTTTACTTTACCTTCGAATAATGTACGGCTTAAATATTTATTGGTGATTTTCTGGGCTATTTTCACTTTGCGGTTATCTATTGTTTATTGTTCATGTGTGAACAATTATGAAAACCTCTAACAACACAAACAATATCGCCTGTTTGTAATATATATATATTATATTAGACTATAATATATGATATATAATTATATATATTTTAAGATTTTCTCTTTTCCCCTCCAAATATAAATATTTTTTTCTTAGATTTTTTTTCTTATAATTTTCTTCTTTTTTTTTTTTATTTTCTTTTTTCTTTTTTTTTCTTTCTTTTTTTTTTTTTTTTTTATATCATTTTTTCGTTCTTTTTTTTTTTTTTTTATTTGTTTTTTTTTTTTTTTTTTTTTTTTTTTTTTTTTTTTTTTTTTTTTTCAAAGCACGAACTGGATTGGATCACCCTGATCTTAAAAGGGGAGATTGACTTAGTTTATCGTTTGAAGTGCCTTAACAGGTAGAGCTAGACAGCGGTCCTGTCGTGTGAGGAAGATCCATTTAGATCCTTTCTTATGGATAGACCGTTTAGATCCACTCTGATGGACAACAACAACAACACAACAAAACTCCCTGAAACTTCCTATCTCTTCCATCCAGATCAATCTTTCTCTGTTTTTTTACTGTATTTCTATTCCTTATGTTCTATTTTTATTTCTTTATTAAAGCACTTTGAATTACCATTGTGTATGAAATGTGCTTACAAATAAATTGCCTTGCCTTGCCTGTAGTTTTGTTGTCCAACAGAAACGCTATAGTTCAGTCACCTTTGCTCTCTAAATGACTATAGTTTGCTCCATAGAGGGTGTGGGCCCGATTATTGGTAATTTTAGTCTGCCATCACTCGTCAGTTGAATATGATCACTTGATGCAAACGCAGGGCTACAGTTTCAAGCAAAGCACACTGCTGATATATCTCGTATTGTTTTATTGAGCGATGCTGCCTCATGGACCAAAAGCCATTCTCATATTGCCAGAGAAATAACACTCGAACCGATGATTTCCATACTATGAAAATGCCATTAAATTCCCCAAACACATTCCCATAATTCTTCTTTCTGTGTTTCTTTCTTTACCATCATACCTATAATAATACGTGTGCCGCCTCTATGACTGAAACAGGACAGAAAAACAAGACAGGATGAACATGATCCTCTCAGAAACTGTTCTCTGGTGATCTTTACCTCGTCATCGTTGTGCTTAATTTTAGATAATCAGATAATCAGATTATTATAGTTAACTAAAACAAAGACCAGAAACCATAAAAAAAACTTTTACTTTAATAAGATAAACGTTTACTGGAAAATATACAAAAACAGCATCCCGTTTTCATTACTTTACTTAAATACTAAATATACTAAAATAGCACACTTAAATAAAAATAAAAAAATCTGGACATATATATAAAAAAAAAAAAAACAATAAACATGACAAAAACCACAACAAAATTACTAAACTTTAGCTAAAATGAAAAGAAAAAATATAAAAAAATAATTAAAAAAAAAAAAAAAAAATTAAAGTAAAAAACTTAAGAATAGGCCTAAATTGGATATTTTGGACATTCACTATTAATTGCAGATGTATTTAATACTGTCTTAATATAAATGTACATATTAAAAATTAAATTTCATTTAACTATTAAAAACAAAATCTTAAAAATATTTTAAAAATGTAAAGAGGGTAATTCCATCGTGAATTTAAAAATCATTTCGCTAAATTTATAAAGTCATGATTACTGTTTTGTCCTTTGTTTTTATTCATAATCAAATGTCTCAATATCAGCTCTTCCGTTCTTTTAGTCTTTTGTAAATCTTGTTTAAGTTCAGTGAATGACAATGATCCCCAACCTTATCCTAGGGACCACAATTGGTGCATCATTTTGGAAGGAAACTACCAGTATACAGAAGGGGGGCTTCTCAACTGCTCCCATCTTCCGAGTTGTGAATCAGTACATGCACACTAATTCGAGCACTGGCTAGGACAGTAAGGACCCTGGCTCTACACATTGAGACATTGACAACGTCCTCACTGTACAACACCCACTACTGGCATTTATGAACAACAGCAGTATATATTTTTTATGTTATTTAAAGTACTATGAAGCTGATTGAAACGCACCCCAAGTATCAGATGAATTCTGCGATGTTTTGAGTCTCTCTAAACATTCCATCCTGTTTAATCAAATTACACAAATGAGTTTGACGATATCAACATTTCAAAAGATGTGTGAAATAAAAGATCGTAATGAACATCAAGCTGATCTCTTCATGAAAGAGTTCAAATAAACTGTGCAACTTACTTAAACCCAAATGAGAGGGGGTGGTGTGGTGGGCTCTAGGACTCGAGATTCCACGACATTATTGCCTGTGAGAAACGAACAGTAAATGATCTCACATTTAGTTGATGCCACTGAACCCTGCATAGTTAATATCACCACGTATTAGTAGTACAAAACATTCCAAACTGTAGAAATTTCCCCAGTGTTTTAAAGGTAAATTAGTGCAGTTGTGGTAAAAAATTAATTTTGCATTGAAACAGAAACCACGTCTAATTTCTTCTTTAAAGAAAGGTAAAATAAGGAATTAGTTCAGCTTCACAATGAAATTTCCATGATGGAATTATTACTCATCAATCTGCGCCCATGTCATCACTCGCAAGATGTTTGCATAGTCTTTCCTTTCTTTCTTCTTTCTTCCATTCTTCTTCAGGTCGTAAAGATAATAAGGGAAAACAGATTCCATGATTTTTCTCGATCATATAGTGGCTTCACTGGGGTTCAAGAATCCAAAAACGGTTTCAAGGTCCAAATGTCGTTTCAGTGCATGCATTGGGCAAAAGAACTCTAGCATGATACGCCAGACGAGGATAAGAGTCTTATCTTTAGAGAAAAACGCACGGACATACAGCGAGTCATTTTTATTTTCTTATAAAAAAAAAATTCTACAAAAAAAAACAAAAAAAAAAAACAAAAAAAAAAATAAAAATTATAACTTTCTAAACTCTTTCACAAATAGCTCGTCTTCGGCCTGTCTGTTATGCTCTGGCTACGCTCGATGAACGTAATATGATTATCACCTATGGAAAGGAAAGGTCACATGTGACGTAGGCGGAAGTAGGATTCCTCGATTCGCAGTGTTAGCAAAGTGAACGTGGTGCAAAGACTTAAGACAAACCAACGGCTTTACGTCAAAAAATGGTAGAAACAATGATGTCGGGAAATCGACTTTGAAGTTAGTAGATAAAAATGAGATGGAGTATGCTTGTCATGCATCAGAGGCTAGTGCCAGATAGGCATTTGTGGTTACAAAGTATATAAGTTTTATTTATTTTAGAAATGTGCTTGTTTGGCACTCTTGCTCTAGATAAGTACTCTATTTATGGCTCATGGCAGCATGGGATCTATTAGAAGGCTCTTTGAACTGCACTTGCACTGAAGACTGACTATTGGCACGCCTCAAAATCACCCGTTGAACCCTCGGCGGCCAGTGAGTCCACTATATTTTTTGCATTAAAAAACGCTTGCATTTGTATTTCGGACTAGAAGTAAAGAAAGAAGAACATGGACATCTTGGTATGATCAATGTCTTGAGGTGAGATAAATGATTGCAGTGGAAATTTTATTTAGATTCTGCAGATAAGCTAATCCTTTAGAATAATTTCTTGACGTTTTGATAAACATTTTCTCACTCCACGTACCTCTACAGGTGATGGCCACATCTTCATAGTGGTAGCAGTTATGACGCCCCATCCCTGATTCCCACACTGACTCAAGTCCATCTCTCCCCCTTTGCAGTCCACGTTATCCCCGGATTGGGCAGGGCCCGGCCCGAGGATCTTAGCCTGCCCTCCCAGCTGCCCACGGCCACCTCCGCAGTCCAGCTGCCGGCACACCACGTTAGAGTCCACCATGTCCCAGTCGTCGTCGCACACTGTCCCCCCACACGTGCCGTTATGAGCAGCCACCTCCAGCCCCGTTTTTCTTCTGCCGTTCATCAGCCGCACTGGAGGAAGAGGAGCGGGTATATTAGAGAAGAATGTTCAAGCGTAAATCCATTCAAAAGTCTGAAATGATTAAGATGTTTTGAAAGAAGTCTCTCTTCTGCTCACCAAGACTGCATTTGTTTGATTCAAAAATCCACATAAAAAAAAAAAGTGAAATATTATTACAATTTAAAATAGCTGTCTTCTCATGTGAATATATAGTAAAGTGTAATTTATTCCTGTGATCAAAGGCTGATTTTGCAGCATCCTTACTAATTACTCGCGGCAGTCTTCAGTGTCAATGATCCTAATCAGCAATGCGTAATTCTAATAATGAGATTTTGCTAGGGGGCTGGGCCAAGAAACATTCTGTTGTATGAATAGAGATAGAAAATTCAAACAGCATAGTTGTTCTGGAATCTTTTGTAAATGTTTTTTACTAGTCACTTTTAATATATCATTAAAGTTTTTTTCTTTCTTTTTTTTATTTTTTTAATTCTGCCAAACTATATGAATAGTAGTTTTATTATGGTTACACGCAGAGAACAAAAATTATCGAAGCAGGGGCACAACTAGTTTTCCGGTCGCAACATTAAGATGATATAAGTGTCTCTTAAGTGGCATCAAATCATACATATTAGAATGATTTTTGAAGTAGATCTGTGTCCTGAAGACTGGAGTAATGATGCTGAGAAATTCGGAGCTTTGATCACAGGACTAAATACATTTTTAGCTATATATCCACATGGAAAACAATTATTTTAAAATAAATTTTAATAATATTAACTATCATTTTTAAACTGTATTATTTGAAGAATCAATAAATGTCAGTCCTTAGGTGAGCGAGAGAGATCTTTTTACAAATAATATACCAAAAAAAAACTGAGTTACCTTATTAGAAAGAGACTTCTTTTTTTACATGTATTTATTCTCTGTGAGACTGAGGGGTCATACTAACTGGGACTGGAATGAACTTATACATGCACGGCATTGTATCTCA